>CM068289.1:34331400-34604986 GCA_034703905.1 Chenopodium berlandieri
TTGACTTAAATTTGATTCAAAAAGCTTTGTTTGAATGTGTTTAACTTTCATTTGATTCAATTAGCTTTGTAGAATGCATTTGACTTTCATTTTATTCAAATAGCTTTGTTGAATGTATTTGACTTTCAAATGATTAAAAAGCTTTGTTTAAATGTGTTTGACTTTCATTGATTGAATTAGCTTTGTAGAATGCATTTGACTTTCATTTGATTCAAATAGCTTCTTTTACTACATTTGACTTAAATTTGATTCAAAAAGCTTTGTTTGAATGTGTTTAACTTTCATTTGATTCAATTAGCTTTGTAGAATGCATTTGACTTCATTTTATTCAAATAGCTTTGTTGAATGTATTTGACTTTCAAATGATTTAAAAAGCTTTGTTTAAATGTGTTTGACTTTCATTGATTGAATTAGCTTTGTAGAATGCATTTGACTTTCATTGATTCAAATAGCTTCTTTTAATACATTGACTTAAATTTGATTCAAAAAGCTTTGTTTGAATGTGTTTAACTTCATTTGATTCAATTATCTTTGTAGAATGCATTTGACTTTCATTTTATTCAAATAGCTTTGTTGAATGTATTGACTTTCAAATGATTAAAAGCTTTGTTTAAATGTGTTGGACTTTCATTGATTGAATTAGCTTTGTAGAATGCATTTGACTTTCATTTGATTCAAATAGCTTCTTTTAATACATTTGACTTAAATTTGATTCAAAAAGCTTTGTTTGAATGTGTTTAACTTTCATTTGATTCAATTAGCTTTGTAGAATGCATTTGACTTTCATTTTATTCAAATAGCTTTGTTGAATGTATTTGACTTTCAAATGATTTAAAAAGCTTTGTTTAAATGTGTTTGACTTTCATTGATTGAATTAGCTTTGTAGAATGCATTTGACTTTCATTTGATTCAAATAGCTTCTTTTAATACATTTGACTTAAAATTGATTCAAAAAGCTTTGTTTGAATGTGTTTAACTTTCATTTGATTCAATTAGCTTTGTAGAATGCATTTGACTTTTATTTGATTCAAATAGCTTCTTTGAATGCTTTTGACTTTAATTTGATTCAAAAAGCTTTGTTTGAATGTGTTTGACTTTCATTTGATTCAATTAGCTTTGTAGAATGCATTTGACTTTCATTTGATTCAATTAGCTTTGTTGAATGTATTTGACTTTCAAATGATTTAAAAAGCTTTGTTTGAATGTTTTTGACTTTCATTTGATTCAATTAGCTTTGTTGATGTAAGTCTAATACACCCTTCCAAAATAATGATAAGGTATTAGACTCGAAAGAAAACAACTCGCCTTTTGAACGTTTTGAAATTGCGAAAATAACCAAAACCCAAGAACAAACTCAAGGTATTGGGATCTTAGGCTAGAAACTCGAGACACACTCAAAGTTTCCCCTAATCTTACAACTCAAGAACACACTCAAAGTTATAAGGAGACTCTTTGATTGAGACACACTCAAATCAGAAAAGCACAAGGTTTTTGTTTAATATTTCCAAAACTGATTTTATTTCTGGTTTGCTCTCCCTTTTATAGAGGAAAGGAGCAGCAAATAAGCACACCAAAAGGCAAGGAAAACCGTCCAAAAGATGGAGAGCCAAAAGCCACGGTTTTCCTTAATACAAGCTAGCTTTAAATGCACTAATTAAGCCCAAAGATGAAGAGTTAAACTCTTCCTATTACAACTAGCCAATGAGCAACTCTTGGCATTATTTTTCAGCAAATAAAGTTACAAACTTAAGCTAATAAAAATAAGTAAATGGACCATGATTCACACGCCCAAAAATAGTAGTGAAAATGGGCCAAAGTGTGATGTATGCCAATTGCTGCCAATCTTCAATCCACCCATGAAATGCAACATAGAATTTCTGCCCTCTTTGAAAATGGATAAAATCCAAGAGTTTCCAAGATAAGGGCAATTGGTTCTTGATCCACGGAGCTTCTAAGTGGGCTTCTTGATCTTGGATCATTCTCCCCTTCTTGAAAAAAGTTTGACCCCAAACTTGCATCTTTTAAATAAGGAGATAAATCTCGTATGTTGAAAGTAGCTTTTTAAATCAATTTATGATTCACTTGCACACACCCCCTTTTTAGCATCTTTTTCAACCACTCATACAACCCTTGCTTGGTTTTGGACGTCGTTTTCCACTTATTCCCCCCTTTAAGTGTCATTTGCCGCAGATAGCATTGTGAGGCAAAGGGACTCTTGGAATTGCATGGTCAATACACCTATTTGAAGGTAGATTGTTGGACAAGTCATCTGGAAAAACATATTTGTATTCTCCTAACAACTCATTTAAAGGTGATGAGTTATTATGAGAAGTACAAATCTCATCTTTGGCCTTCCCAACCAAAGCATACCCTTCCCCCATTTCTTCCACTATATTTTCAAGTTTAGTACAAATTACAAGATAGTTGCTTTTCTCTTTTTCTTTCTTAGCAACTTTTGGAGGTAAAGGCAACAATCTAACTTTTCTACCATCTTTGGTAGTTACAATAAACACATTAGATTACATTTGTGTACCGAATCATGATCAAATTGCCACGGTCTTCCAAGCAACAAATGGCAAGCATCCATAGGAAGAATATCACACCAACACTCATCTTTGAACCCTCCAATGGAATAAGTCACCAAGGCTTGTTTCTTCACCCTCATGTTGGTACCATCATTCAACCAATTGAGCTTATAAGGCTCATCATGAATCCTAGTAGGTAGCTTCAACTTACTCACAGCTTCAGACGAAATCACATCAATTTGAGCGCCACTATCCACAATCACATTACAAGTTTTTTCACCTATCTTGCATCTAGTGTGGAACAAGTTGTTTCGTTGCCTCCCATCAACTTGGGGCTCACCAAGTAAGATTTTGCGAACCACCAATAAGTTATGGTCACTTTCTGGAGAAATCTCTTCTTCAAAGTCGTCCTCCCCATTACTCTTTTCTTCTTGAGTCACAAAGTTATACATTTGTTCTTCTTCATCCATAATTGCGCATTGTGTGGCGGTCAAAACAGTTTTACTAGGACACTCACTAGCGATATGACCCCTACCATGACACTTGAAGCATTTTCTCCTAGTTGCAAGCTCACTAGGTGAAATTACGGTCTTTTCCTTTCCTTTGTCAAACTTAGAACTAGAAGAGGAAGACTTATGTGAAAAGGAACCACCTGTTTTGTTTTGAAATGTACTCCCCTTTGCGTAAGTAGGAGTAAATTTCATAGGACTTTTGAAAGAAGAAGTTTTGGGTTTCTCTTCTTTCAATTGAGTTTCGTAACGAATAGCCAATTTGCAAACATCACTAAAAGTGGTATAGTGAGTCACTTCCACCTTTTGGCTAATACTCTTAGAAAGACCTTTTACAAAACGAGCCATTTTGAAGGTCTCCTTCTCTTGCAAGTCACACACCAAACACAACTTCTCAAACTCCTTAATGTAATCTTCTACACTCATGTTTTCTTGGGACAGATGGGTTAATTTTAGGTATTGCTCTTGTTCATACTCCCTATTACCCATTTTTCCCTCATCTTCCTTTTCAATTTCTCCCATGAGTCAATTTTTTCTTTTCCCTCTCTTCTTCTATTTGCCTTGAGGTTTTCATACCATAGGGCAGCAAGTTTAGTGAGTTTTAGAACAGACAATTTGAACCTTTTTTTATCATTAAACCCCTTATACTCAAAAACAGTTTCAATTTGCCTCACCCAATCTAGAAAGGCTTCACTATCATGTCCCCCATCAAACTCTGGTAGGTCAATCTTAAGCCCCCTATCTTCATCAAATTGCCTAAGGTTGTTTCCACTACCCACATCCTCATTTTCTAACTCGTTCAGTTTTCTAGTTGTTTGCAACACCATATCGGCAATTGTATCCATCCTAAAATTTTGCCTAGCCTTCACCTCCTCACTTCTTCTGTTTTTTTCTCCAAACTCTCCAATTTCAGTGATTACTTGCAACATTCTAGCAAGCTCCTCATTAGCCATGATTTCCACTATTCTGCTAGGCTATTACAAGTACAATGAGTGAAAACTGCCGAAATTAGAGACAAAGTGCAAAACGAAAATTGCCTCGAGACTCTCAAAGGCTTACAAATTCAGAAAATTCAGATCAAAAAAACCAATTTGAAAAAAAGAAACTCCTCAAAAGCTTTTCGGATGAGGGAGAAATCTTCAATTGAATTCTGCCTTCCCGGTTTTGCCACTTTTCTGCGCTGCTGCGAAAAACCTGCCCAGTTTATTAGCAGAAAAATTCCAAAAAATCTGAAATTTTTGTGAGTAATCTAAACAACAAAATATCCAGATTCAAAAAAAGAATCACTCAATTTGGACAGAAAACGAAGGAGATATAGCCTTCTCAAACCGTAACTCAAAACTGATCGAATTCTGCCGTTTTGCTCCAAACGCCTTCAAACTCGATTTTCTTGAAGAAAACCCTTACCTAGGCTCTGATACCAGATGATGTAAGTCTAATACACCCTTCCAACATAATGATAAGGTATTAGACTCGAAATAAAACAACTCGCCTTTGAAACGTTTTGAAATTGCGAAAATAACCAAAACCCAAGAACAAACTCAAGGTATTGGGATCTTAGGCTAGAAACTCGAGACACACTCAAAGTTTCCCCTAATCTTACAACTCAAGAACACACTCAAAGTTATAAGGAGACTCTTTGATTGAGACACACTCAAATCAGAAAAGCACAAGGTTTTTGTTTAATATTTCCAAAACTGATTTTATTTCTGGTTTGCTCTCCCTTTTATAGAGGAAAGGAGCAGCAAATAAGCACACCAAAAGGCAAGGAAAACCGTCCAAAAGATGGAGAGCCAAAAGCCACGGTTTTCCTTAATACAAGCTAGCTTTAAATGCACTAATTAAGCCCAAAGATGAAGAGTTAAACTTAAGCTAATAAAAATAAGTAAATGGACCACGATTCACACGCCCAAAAATAGTAGTGAAAATGGGCCAAAGTGTGATGTATGCCAATTGCTGCCAATCTTCAATCCACCCATGAAATGCAACATAGAATTTCGGCCCTCTTTGAAAATGGATAAAATCCAAGAGTTTCCAAGATAAGGGCAATTGGTTCTTGATCCACGGAGCTTCTAAGTGGGCTTCTTGATCTTGGATCATTTGTAGAATACATTTGACTTTCATTTGATTCAAATAGCTTCTTTGAATGCATTTGACTTTAATTTGATTCAAAAAGCTTTGTTTGAACGTGTTTGATTTTCATTTGATTCAATTAACTTTGTAGAATGCATTTGACTTTCATTTGATTCAATTAGCTTTATTGAATGTATTTCACTTTTATATGATTTAAAAAGTTTTGTTTGATATGTTTGACTTTCATTTGATTCAATTAGCTTTGTAGAATGCATTTGACTTTCATTTGATTCAATTAGCTTTGTTGAATGTATTTGACTTTCATATGATTTTAAAAGCTTTGTTTGAATGTGTTTGACTTTCATATTATTCAATTAGCTTTGTAGTATACATTTGACTTTCATTTGATTCAAATAGCTTCTTTGAATGCATTTGACTTTAATTTGATTCAAAAAGATTTGTTTGAATGTGTTTGACTTTCATTTGAATTAATTAGCTTTGTAGAATGCATTTGACTTTCATATGATTTAAAAAGCTTTGTTTGAATTTGTTTCACTTTCGTTTGATTCAATTAGCTTTGTAGAATGCATTTGATTTTCATTTGATTCCATTAGCTTTGTTGAAAGCATTTGACTTTCATTTGATTCAAAAAGCTTTGTTTGAATGTGTTTGACTTTCAAATGATTTAAAAAGCTTTGTTTAAATGTGTTTGACTTTCATTGATTGAATTAGCTTTGTAGAATGCATTTGACTTTCATTTGATTCAAATAGCTTCTTTTAATACATTTGACTTAAATTTGATTCAAAAAGCTTTGTTTGAATGTGTTTAACTTTCATTTGATTCAATTAGCTTTGTAGAATGCATTTGACTTTTATTTGATTCAAATAGCTTCTTTGAATGCTTTTGACTTTAATTTGATTCAAAAAGCTTTGTTTGAATGTGTTTGACTTTCATTTGATTCAATTAGCTTTGTAGAATGCATTTGACTTTCATTTTATTCAAATAGCTTTGTTGAATGTATTTGACTTTCAAATGATTTAAAAAGCTTTGTTTAAATGTGTTTGACTTTCATTGATTGAATTAGCTTTGTAGAATGCATTTGACTTTCATTTGATTCAAATAGCTTCTTTTAATACATTTGACTTAAATTTGATTCAAAAAGCTTTGTTTGAATGTGTTTAACTTTCATTTGATTCAATTAGCTTTGTATAATGCATTTGACTTTCATTTGATTCAAAAAGATTGTGCGCTTACATGGTGTACCTAAGTCCATGGTGAGTGATCGTGATCCAAAATTCCTAAGTCATTTTTGGCTTACATTATGGAAGAAGATGGGCACAAAGTTGACCTTTAGCACTTCAAGTCATCCTCAAACTGATGGCCAAACCGAAGTGACTAATAGAACTTTGGGAACTTTGTTGCGAACTTTGGCTACTAAACGTCCCAAGCAATGGGAAGAGATGCTCCCTCATGCGGAGTTTGCTTATAACAGAGTGCCTAGCAAGACAACCGGTCTGAGTCCTTTTGAAGTTGTGTATGGATTCAATCCTTGTACTCCTATTGATCTTGCTCCCATTCCCTCACCTAACAAGTTTAGTCATGATGCCGAGGTGCGTGCCAAAGAAATCAAGTCTATGCATGAGCAAGTTCGTTCTCGAATTGAACAAACTAATGCAAAGACTAAAGCCTACCATGACAAGAAGAGAAAGGAGGTCCGTTTTCAACCTGGTGATTTGGTTTGGATTCATCTACGAAAGGAAAGATTTCCTTCCAAGAGGCGTTCCAAGGTTAGTCCTCGTAGTGATGGTCCATTTGCTATTGTTGAAAAGGTGAATGATAATGCTTACAAAGTTGAGTTGCCCGGAGACTATGGTGTTTCTAGCACTTTAATGTGGCTGATTTATCACCTTACTATGATGAGTTTGAAGAGTTGCCGAGTTTGAGGGCAAACTCTTTCAAGAAGGGGGGAATGTTGTAGCCAAGCCTAACAACTTGGTTATGGACGTTTCTTTGGTCCAAGACGTAGCATCATGCATTGGTGCTATGCGTTCTATCTATGTGCAGCAAGATATTCAATCCTTTGAGTTTCTTGTTGTTCTTATTGACTAGTTCACTCTAGTTCTTTTATGCTTTAAATAAGTTGTAAAACTTTAGTCTTATTTTAAGTTTGCAAATTAGTTACATTGTCTTTTAGTTCTTTTAGCTGCTTATAGTTCGAAAATGTAATGTTACATTCACACAAAGTACAAGTGCAAGATACATTAAGAAGGCAGCCATTTAAGCTTGTGAAAGAAGCATAGAATCCGAAATTCTTTAAAGGGAATTTCGAGGCTTTAACTTGGGTGTTACAATCAGTTTCAATGAGGGGTTACAAGCTTTCAATTAAGCCTTCAAGTGGGCGTAGATTTCAGTCAGCAAATGAGCATCTAAAAGGCGTCCAAGTACACTCTTGTCTACATACATTCAAGCTTGATCCAAGGCTTGAATCAAGGAGGAGTTACACTTCTTTTTGCTGTTTGAATTGGGCGTGAATTAAGGGGCTGTTTGCTTCTTACTTGCTGCTTTGTTGGACGAGAATCAAGGGAGAGTTATGCTCTTTATTTCTGATTTGATGAAGCCTTAATATGGAGGTTACAAACCGCCACTTTTTCCTTTTGATGTATCTAGTTAAGCTTAGCTTCTTTTATTGATGTATCTAGACGCAATATCTGCTTTTGATGCTTAGCTTAGGCGTGTAACAAGTGAGCTGAAAAGTCACTTAAATTAGTTTGTATAAATAGCAAGCAAATGTGAATGAAAAAACCAGATTATTTCGAACAAACAACTTTGTCTTTACATTCGTTTCTTGGATTAGAAACAAACCTGAAATTCTTGGATTTGGAATTTCGTTTCCTTGCTTAGCTAACTAGTTTAGGCTATTAGTTGGCTTGTGATCTTAGGAACCCATTTCGTTTCTTAGTGGTGTAACTGTATCTAAGAAGCTATTTGGTTCATTAGCCTTGACTATCTTGGTTCAACCCTTGTATATTTCGGGTTGACACTCCAAATATACAACATTTGGCGCTAGAAGGAGGGGGGTAAAGCAAAACAAATACCTAAACACATCCCCAAACACAAACCATGTCCGATATCCCACCTCCTAATTGGCAAGAATATGTCAATAAGGTTACACAAGAGAAAGAAGATATGGAGCAACGAATGCAATATTTGCAAGATCAGTTAAAAGATCTTTCTACTAAGTTGCGCCTTCAAAAAGAGGGTTCACCCAATCATAGTGATGAGGAATTGAGTGAATCTAATTTCAATCACAATGATAGACCTTTTCATGAAAGAGAAAGGTCACGGCCTAATAATGACATTAAGGCCGACATCCCGGAGTATGATGGCAAACTCGATGCTGATGAGTTTGTAGAATGGTTAAGAACGGTGGAGAGAGTGTTTGACTATAAGCAAACACCGGAAGAGAAAAAGGTGAAAATTGTGGCCTTGAAGCTACGAAAATATGCCTCAACTTGGTGGGCTAGTGTGTGCGCCAAGAGGGAAAGGCAAGACAAAGAAAAAGTGAGATCATGGGTTAAGATGAAGAAATTGCTGAAACAAAAGTTTCTTCCCACATACTATGTGCAAGAAAACTTTTCAAAATTCCATAACCTTAAGCAAGGTACGAAATCAGTAGAGGAATATGCTAGGGAGTTTGAAGGATTTGTTATGAAGTGTGGAGTAGAGGAAGATGAGCCTCAAACTTTGGTTCGGTTCCTAGGCGGACTTGACCCAAAAGTAGCCAATGTAGCCGAACTACACCCTTACACCACTCTTGAAGAGCTCATTATCTTGGCACACAAGATAGAGCAGCAACAAAAAGCAAGAGGTAAAAGTGAACCTTCACGTTTTACTTCTCAATCCTCATTTCCCCAAAGAAAACAAACAACCAATTTCCCACCTTTCAAACCCACATCCAATCAGCCTACTTCTAAACCACCTTCACAAAACACCCAAAATTCCAACCCAAAACCAGCCCAAGAAGATGCTTTAGGTGTCAAGGCCTTGGACATATGGCTAGTGATTGTCCAAATAAAAAAATTGTTACTTTGGTAGAGTATGAAGAGGAGAACGAATTAGAGGTTGAAGAGGACAGCAATCTTGAAGAGAATGATGAGTATGCGTGCCTAGGTCCGGATGAAGGAGAATGTTTGGTGGTTCGACGTACGCTTAGCAATATGTTGGACCAAGAAGGGAGCTTGCAACGTGAGGCAATCTTTCACACTCGTTGCACCATTGGTGGAAAGGTATGCACTTTGATTATTGATGGAGGTAGTTGTACCAATGTAGCTTCACAAGTAATGATAGACAAGCTGAAAATGAAAACTATCCCTCATCCTACACCATATAAAATTCAATGGTTAAGTCATAGTAAAGGGATTCATGTCACACAACAAGTCTTGTTGTCATTTAGCATTGGTAAAACTTATGAGGAAAAATTATGGTGTGATGTTGTACCTATGGATGCATGTCATGTTTTACTTGGTAGACCTTGGTTATTTGATAGACGTGTGATGCATGATGGTTACAAAAACACCTACTCCTTTTCTAAGGATGGAAAGAAAATTGTCCTAACCCCTTTAATCCTCAAAAATGACCACCCCATATCCACGCCTCCCATTTCCCTCACCACTCTCATAAAATCTGAATTTCGTGAGTATAGGGCTCACAAACACTTCATTTTGAGCCAACTTGATACCCCCTCTCAACCGTCCAAAGAAAAAAACCACCCACTCCTCACCTCTCTTCTCAACACCTATTCCCATGTTTTCCCCAAAGATATCCCTCACGGATTACCCCCAAAGCGTGACATCCAACACAAGATTGATCTTGTGCCCGGATCCATGCTCCCAAACAAACCAGCCTATAGAACCAATCCCAAAGAGACCGAGGAAATTAGAAGACAAGTGGAGGAACTGTTGTCAAAGGGTCTTATTCGTAAGTCTCTTAGTCCATGTGCTTGTCCTACCTTGATTGTGCCTAAGAAGAATGGAGAGTGGCGCATGTGTGTTGATAGTAGATCAATCAACAAGATCACTATCAAGTACCGATTTCCTATTCCAAGGTTGAATGATTTACTTGATGATTTGCATGGTTCTAAAGTGTTCTCTAAAATTGATTTGAGAAGTGGCTATCATCAAATTCGAATTTTCGAAGGAGATGAATGGAAGACCGCTTTCAAGACAAAGGAGGGCCTCTATGAGTGGCTTGTGATGCCATTTGGTTTGTCTAATGCACCATCTACATTTATGCGCCTTATGAATCAGGTTATGCAACCTTTCATGGGTAAATTTGTTGTAGTCTATTTTGATGATATTTTGGTGTATAGTAGGGAAGAAGAAGAGCATGCTATGCATTTGCAACAGGTTTTTGAAGCCCTTGCTCGTGAGCAACTATATGGTAACTTAGAGAAGTGTCATTTTTTCACTTCCCAAGTTATTTTTCTTGGTTTCAAAGTTTCCTCTCAAGGCATAGAAGTTGACGAAAAGAAAGTTGCTGCAATTCGTGAGTGGCCCACGCCACAAACAATTCAACAAGTTCGTAGTTTTCATGGACTTGCTTCTTTCTATAGAAGATTTGTGCGGAATTTTAGTACCCTCATGGCACCTATCACGGAGCTAACTAAAAATCAGAAGTTAGTTTGGAATGATAAGGCTCAAAAGGCCTTTGATGAGGTAAAGCATCAACTTACTAGTGCACCTATTCTTTCTTTGCCTAACTTTGATGAAGTTTTTGAAGTTGAATGTGATGCTAGTGGAGTTGGTATTGGTGCTGTTTTGTCACAAGTTGGGCGTCCCCTTGCCTACTTTAGTGAAAAACTCAATGAAGCACAACGGAAGTATAGCACCTATGATAAGGAGTTCTTTGCTCTTGTTCGTGCTTTGGACCGTTGGAGACATTACCTCATTTCCAAGGAGTTCATCCTTCATTCAGATCATGAAGCCCTCAAATATCTTCAAAGCCAACAAAAACTCCAACCACGCCATGCCAAATGGGTGGAGTATTTGCAAGCTTTTCATTTTGTGATCAAGCATAGGAGAGGCGCAATGAATAAAGGAGCTGATGCACTTTCAAGGAGATACACACTTTTGAATTCTTTCAAGGCAAAAGTGATTAGTGTTGAAGATGTGAAAGCAAGTTACAAAAACGATCATGACTTTGGTGATTTATTTCTAAAATGTTCTAATCATGCTTACAAAGATTATTACATTTTAGATGGCTATTTGTTCAAAGGAAACAGGTTGTGCATTCCAAGATCAAGCCTAAGAGAATCTCTTATCAAAGAGTTTCATGAAGGAGGAATGGCGGGACACTTTGGCATAGAGAAGACTACTCTTCTTGTGCAAGAGTACTTTCATTGGCCTAGATTGGTTCGTGACGTGGAGTTTATTGTGAAAAGATGCGTGGTTTGTCAAAAGGCCAAGAGTCATAGTCTTCCACAAGGCTATCTTTTGCCCTTGCCTATTCCGCAAGCTCCATGGGAAGATGTTAGTCTTGATTTCGTTGTGGGACTTCCTATGACCCAACGAAAGAAAGATTCTATTATGGTTGTTGTGGACCGTTTTTCTAAAATGGCTCATTTTATTGCTTGTCGTACAACTTATGATGCTACTCATGTTGCTAACTTGTTTTTCAATGAGATTGTGCGCTTACATGGTGTACCTAAGTCCATGGTGAGTGATCGTGATCCAAAATTCCTAAGTCATTTTTGGCTTACATTATGGAAGAAGATGGGCACAAAGTTGACCTTTAGCACTTCAAGTCATCCTCAAACTGATGGCCAAACCGAAGTGACTAATAGAACTTTGGGAACTTTGTTGCGAACTTTGGCTACTAAACGTCCCAAGCAATGGGAAGAGATGCTCCCTCATGCGGAGTTTGCTTATAACAGAGTGCCTAGCAAGACAACCGGTCTGAGTCCTTTTGAAGTTGTGTATGGATTCAATCCTTGTACTCCTATTGATCTTGCTCCCATTCCCTCACCTAACAAGTTTAGTCATGATGCCGAGGTGCGTGCCAAAGAAATCAAGTCTATGCATGAGCAAGTTCGTTCTCGAATTGAACAAACTAATGCAAAGACTAAAGCCTACCATGACAAGAAGAGAAAGGAGGTCCGTTTTCAACCTGGTGATTTGGTTTGGATTCATCTACGAAAGGAAAGATTTCCTTCCAAGAGGCGTTCCAAGGTTAGTCCTCGTAGTGATGGTCCATTTGCTATTGTTGAAAAGGTGAATGATAATGCTTACAAAGTTGAGTTGCCCGGAGACTATGGTGTTTCTAGCACCTTTAATGTGGCTGATTTATCACCTTACTATGATGAGTTTGAAGAGTTGCCGAGTTTGAGGGCAAACTCTTTTCAAGAAGGGGGGAATGTTGTAGCCAAGCCTAACAACTTGGTTATGGACGTTTCTTTGGTCCAAGACGTAGCATCATGCATTGGTGCTATGCGTTCTATCTATGTGCAGCAAGATATTCAATCCTTTGAGTTTCTTGTTGTTCTTATTGACTAGTTCACTCTAGTTCTTTTATGCTTTAAATAAGTTGTAAACTTTAGTCTTATTTTAAGTTTGCAAATTAGTTACATTGTCTTTTAGTTCTTTTAGCTGCTTATAGTTCGAAAATGTAATGTTACATTCACACAAAGTACAAGTGCAAGATACATTAAGAAGGCAGCCATTTAAGCTTGTGAAAGAAGCATAGAATCCGAAATTCTTTAAAGGGAATTTCGAGGCTTTAACTTGGGTGTTACAATCAGTTTCAATGAGGGGTTACAAGCTTTCAATTAAGCCTTCAAGTGGGCGTAGATTTCAGTCAGCAAATGAGCATCTAAAAGGCGTCCAAGTACACTCTTGTCTACATACATTCAAGCTTGATCCAAGGCTTGAATCAAGGAGGAGTTACACTTCTTTTTGCTGTTTGAATTGGGCGTGAATTAAGGGGCTGTTTTGCTTCTTACTTGCTGCTTTGTTGGACGAGAATCAAGGGAGAGTTATGCTCTTTATTTCTGATTTGATGAAGCCTTAATATGGAGGTTACAAACCGCCACTTTTTCCTTTTGATGTATCTAGTTAAGCTTAGCTTCTTTTATTGATGTATCTAGACGCAATATCTGCTTTTGATGCTTAGCTTAGGCGTGTAACAAGTGAGCTGAAAAGTCACTTAAATTAGTTTGTATAAATAGCAAGCAAATGTGAATGAAAAAACCAGATTATTTCGAACAAACAACTTTGTCTTTACATTCGTTTCTTGGATTAGAAACAAACCTGAAATTCTTGGATTTGGAATTTCGTTTCCTTTGCTTAGCTAACTAGTTTAGGCTATTAGTTGGCTTGTGATCTTAGGAACCCATTTCGTTTCTTAGTGGTGTAACTGTATCTAAGAAGCTATTTGGTTCATTAGCCTTGACTATCTTGGTTCAACCCTTGTATATTTCGGGTTGACACTCCAAATATACAACATTTGGCGCTAGAAGGAGGGGGGTAAAGCAAAACAAATACCTAAACACATCCCCAAACACAAACCATGTCCGATATCCCACCTCCTAATTGGCAAGAATATGTCAATAAGGTTACACAAGAGAAAGAAGATATGGAGCAACGAATGCAATATTTGCAAGATCAGTTAAAAGATCTTTCTACTAAGTTGCGCCTTCAAAAAGAGGGTTCACCCAATCATAGTGATGAGGAATAGAGTGAATCTAATTTCAATCACAATGATAGACCTTTTCATGAAAGAGAAAGGTCACGGCCTAATAATGACATTAAGGCCGACATCCCGGAGTATGATGGCAAACTCGATGCTGATGAGTTTGTAGAATGGTTAAGAACGGTGGAGAGAGTGTTTGACTATAAGCAAACACCGGAAGAGAAAAAGGTGAAAATTGTGGCCTTGAAGCTACGAAAATATGCCTCAACTTGGTGGGCTAGTGTGTGCGCCAAGAGGGAAAGGCAAGACAAAGAAAAAGTGAGATCATGGGTTAAGATGAAGAAATTGCTGAAACAAAAGTTTCTTCCCACATACTATGTGCAAGAAAACTTTTCAAAATTCCATAACCTTAAGCAAGGTACGAAATCAGTAGAGGAATATGCTAGGGAGTTTGAAGGATTTGTTATGAAGTGTGGAGTAGAGGAAGATGAGCCTCAAACTTTGGTTCGGTTCCTAGGCGGACTTGACCCAAAAGTAGCCAATGTAGCCGAACTACACCCTTACACCACTCTTGAAGAGCTCATTATCTTGGCACACAAGATAGAGCAGCAACAAAAAGCAAGAGGTAAAAGTGAACCTTCACGTTTTACTTCTCAATCCTCATTTCCCCAAAGAAAACAAACAACCAATTTCCCACCTTTCAAACCCACATCCAATCAGCCTACTTCTAAACCACCTTCACAAAACACCCAAAATTCCAACCCAAAACCAGCCCCAAGAAGATGCTTTAGGTGTCAAGGCCTTGGACATATGGCTAGTGATTGTCCAAATAAAAAAATTGTTACTTTGGTAGAGTATGAAGAGGAGAACGAATTAGAGGTTGAAGAGGACAGCAATCTTGAAGAGAATGATGAGTATGCGTGCCTAGGTCCGGATGAAGGAGAATGTTTGGTGGTTCGACGTACGCTTAGCAATATGTTGGACCAAGAAGGGAGCTTGCAACGTGAGGCAATCTTTCACACTCGTTGCACCATTGGTGGAAAGGTATGCACTTTGATTATTGATGGAGGTAGTTGTACCAATGTAGCTTCACAAGTAATGATAGACAAGCTGAAAATGAAAACTATCCCTCATCCTACACCATATAAAATTCAATGGTTAAGTCATAGTAAAGGGATTCATGTCACACAACAAGTCTTGTTGTCATTTAGCATTGGTAAAACTTATGAGGAAAAATTATGGTGTGATGTTGTACCTATGGATGCATGTCATGTTTTACTTGGTAGACCTTGGTTATTTGATAGACGTGTGATGCATGATGGTTACAAAAACACCTACTCCTTTTCTAAGGATGGAAAGAAAATTGTCCTAACCCCTTTAATCCTCAAAAATGACCACCCCATATCCACGCCTCCCATTTCCCTCACCACTCTCATAAAATCTGAATTTCGTGAGTATAGGCTCACAAACACTTCATTTTGAGCCAACTTGATACCCCCTCTCAACCGTCCAAAGAAAAAAACCACCCACTCCTCACCTCTCTTCTCAACACCTATTCCCATGTTTTCCCCAAAGATATCCCTCACGGATTACCCCCAAAGCGTGACATCCAACACAAGATTGATCTTGTGCCCGGATCCATGCTCCCAAACAAACCAGCCTATAGAACCAATCCCAAAGAGACCGAGGAAATTAGAAGACAAGTGGAGGAACTGTTGTCAAAGGGTCTTATTCGTAAGTCTCTTAGTCCATGTGCTTGTCCTACCTTGATTGTGCCTAAGAAGAATGGAGAGTGGCGCATGTGTGTTGATAGTAGATCAATCAACAAGATCACTATCAAGTACCGATTTCCTATTCCAAGGTTGAATGATTTACTTGATGATTTGCATGGTTCTAAAGTGTTCTCTAAAATTGATTTGAGAAGTGGCTATCATCAAATTCGAATTTTCGAAGGAGATGAATGGAAGACCGCTTTCAAGACAAAGGAGGTGATGCGAATCAAGAAGCTAATTCTTTTGAAGGATCTAATGTACTTTTAGATGGTCTAAACAACTCCATTATAGGTTGCCCAAACAAGGAAATAATCAAGAAAAGGTTCAATAGCTTAAATTGGAAAGAAAGAACCATGATTTCCAAGAACGAAGAAGTTGCGCAGTTCACTTCCGGCGACGATACAGGCGGCCACGCGCCGAGATGGGTCCCACGCTCCTGTCCACCGGCACCGGACTGAGCCCAGCCACAAGGTGGTGTGGCGCGTGTCACAAGTGGTGGCGCGTGAAGTGGTGTTTAGGCGGCGATATGAAAAGAATGATTTCTTTTCCTTAGCTTGATGTTGGAGTCTTCTTTACTTAGGTTTTTGCTTACAAGTTTTTACCTTTCACTTGAAAGGGTTTTTCTTGTTTTAAGCACTTAGGATTTCTAATTGCATTAGGAATTGTTTTAAGCATTTAGGATTTCTAATTGCATTAGGAATTGTTTTTAGTCTAGTAAGCGTCAATAATAGCTTGGAGTGCAAGCTTGAGTTAGGATAAAATAGGCAAGTTTTATCTTAAGAGTAGTTAGAGTTTAAGTAGGATTAAATAACTAAATCAAAGTTATCCAAACTTGATCAAGTTATGCAATCCGTGGGTTTTTGTTAAGGAATCAGAATTCTAATTCAAGTGGGATTAGGATAGTTGATTGAGTCTATAAATATAGGGTTGTAATCTTGAAAAAGATACAAGTTTTAATCATACATTCATAATAATAATTCTTATTGCTTTTGTTTAAGTTGGATTACTTAAATTCTTGATTGGTGGATTCCAATTTGCTGTTTTGTTTGTTTTAGTTAAAACAATCATCTAGGTTGATTAATTAGGTGGATTCTTGATTAATTAATCTAAGTTTCTTTCTTAATTCTTGGTGAATTTTCTGTATAGAATTAGGTTAGATTCATATCTTTGTGAGGCTTAGTTTTCGGACTAAAAATCACATCATCTTGGTATCAGAGCACAGGTTCGGAAGAATTTAAACTGGTAACGTTTGGCTTAGAATTTTTGAGTGATTCTTTTTGCATTAGACTGGAAAAACGTCTAGCTATCTTCACCTAAAATTTCGTAACATTTGGTTGAGTAACGAACTCTGTACAGCCTTAAACTTTTGGTGTTGTTTCACTGGAATACGGGTTGGGAGTCCGGTTGTTGTTTGCTTCAAGATTCCTTCAAGATTTTATCTTTTAATCAAGATTTTTGCATAGACTAACTTGGTTTGTGTAGGAATCATGAGTGACGAAGAGGTTCCACAAGTTCCAAGGGGTTTAACCTTAGAACAAGCACAAAATCTTAGAAGAGATAGGCAAGTCACCGAGTTGGCAGCAAGGTTGGAGGAGGTATTGAAGAGACTTGATACTCGTGATGGATCTTCTTCAAAGAGGGGTGATTCTAACCCTAATTCTAGTTCAAGTGAGGAAGAACAACCAAGGAGAAACCCTAGGAGGTCACGAAAGAATTATTCATCAAGTGATGATTCACCTAGACCTAGGAGAAGGGATAGACCTAAAGATGATGATAGAAACCTTAGGTTAGACCTTCCCGAATTCAATGGGAGTATGAATGAACCAGAGAAATATTTTGAATGGATTAGAAGGGCCGAAACACTCTTTGATTACAAGGAGTATGATGAAAGAAAGAAGTGTAAACTTGCGGAGTTGAAGCTCACTGGTTATGCTAGTCTTTGGTATGATAATTTGAAAAAGGAAGAGGCATAAGGAAGGGCGTAACAAAATCACAACTTGGGAGCAACTCAAGAAGCACATGAAAAAGAGGTTCGTTCCTAGTGATTATATTCAAGATATCTATCTAAAGATGCAAACTTTTAAACAAAATTCTATGACTGTTGAGAATTATATTGTTGAATTTGAGAAGTTATGCATGCTATGTGGTTTAGAAGAGATTGTTGAACATAAGATTGCTAGATTTATTTCGGGATTGAATGATAATATTGCTGAGAAAGTTGAATTACAACAATATTGGTCTTTTGAGGATGTGTGTAAAGTGGCTATCAAAGTTGAAAAACAATTAAAAGGGAAGAAAAGCTCATTCTCTAAACCGTTTATAAAAGGATTCTCAAAACCTTTTGAGAAAGCTAATGTGGAAAAGGGTAGTTCAAGTTCGAATTACAAGGATTCTAAACCTAAATTCGAAACTAACAAGAAATTTGTGGAAGGAAGGAAGTGCTTTAAGTGTGGTAGTGTTGGTCACATTGCAAGTGATTGTCCTTCAAAAAGGGTCATGACTGCACAAGAATGGGAGCAAGAAAAGACTTTGTGTGAGCAAGGTAGTGACGTTGAAAAGGATCAAGAAAACCTTGAAGAAGAAGAGGAGGAGTTCTTGGAAGAAGTAGAGGCCGAACATCAAGGTCAAAGTTTGGTCCTAAGAAGAACACTGCATTCGAAACCTACACCTATGGAGGGCGATCAAAGAGAGAAGATTTTCCATACAAGGTGCAAGGTGAAGGATAGATTGTGTGATGTAATCATAGACACGGGAAGTTGCACTAATGTGGTGTCTACGATCTTGATTGATAAGTTGGAGTGGCCAGTCACCGAGCATCCACAACCATACAAGCTTCATTGGCTTAACAACACAAGTGATGTCAAAGTCAACAAGCAAGCGCTAATATCCTTTTCAATTGGTAAATTTCATGATAAAGTTTTATGTGATGTTTGTCCTATGGATGCATGTCATATACTATTAGGCCGTCCTTGGCAATATGATAGATTTGTGAAATTTAATGGAAGGACTAATGTGTACTCTGTGGAGGTTGGAAACAAACGTTTAAGTCTACATCCTTTATCTCATAAAGGACAGAATAAGTGCTCAAATGTTACTCGTAGTTCAAGTTTGTTTCTAAGAGAAAAAGTATTCAAGGAAGAAATCGATAGAGGACCCAAGACATGTTTCTTGCTAAAGAAGGTGACAATTATGAAGATGGTGAGTGCCAAGAAGACTTGTCTACTGAAAGCGGTGATGAAGATTCTACATATACTATTGAAAACCTTTTTACTTGTTTTGATGAAGTAAATTTGAGGGCAAATTCTTTTGAAGAAGAGGAGGATGATGCGAATCAAGAAGCTAATTCTTTTGAAGGATCTAATGTACTTTTAGATGGTCTAAACAACTCCATTATAGGTTGCCCAAACAAGGAAATAATCAAGAAAAGGTTCAATAGCTTAAATTGGAAAGAAAGAACCATGATTTCCAAGAACGAAGAAGTTGCGCAGTTCACTTCCGGCGACGATACAGGCGGCCACGCGCCGAGATGGGTCCCACGCTCCTGTCCACCGGCACCGGACTGAGCCCAGCCACAAGGTGGTGTGGCGCGTGTCACAAGTGGTGGCGCGTGAAGTGGTGTTTAGGCGGCGATATGAAAAGAATGATTTCTTTTCCTTAGCTTGATGTTGGAGTCTTCTTTACTTAGGTTTTTGCTTACAAGTTTTTACCTTTCACTTGAAAGGGTTTTTCTTGTTTTAAGCACTTAGGATTTCTAATTGCATTAGGAATTGTTTTAAGCATTTAGGATTTCTAATTGCATTAGGAATTGTTTTAGTCTAGTAAGCGTCAATAATAGCTTGGAGTGCAAGCTTGAGTTAGGATAAAATAGGCAAGTTTTATCTTAAGAGTAGTTAGAGTTTAAGTAGGATTAAATAACTAAATCAAAGTTATCCAAACTTGATCAAGTTATGCAATCCGTGGGTTTTTGTTAAGGAATCAGAATTCTAATTCAAGTGGGATTAGGATAGTTGATTGAGTCTATAAATATAGGGTTGTAATCTTGAAAAAGATACAAGTTTTAATCATACATTCATAATAATAATTCTTATTGCTTTTGTTTAAGTTGGATTACTTAAATTCTTGATTGGTGGATTCCAATTTGCTGTTTTGTTTGTTTTAGTTAAAACAATCATCTAGGTTGATTAATTAGGTGGATTCTTGATTAATTAATCTAAGTTTCTTTCTTAATTCTTGGTGAATTTTCTGTATAGAATTAGGTTAGATTCATATCTTTGTGAGGCTTAGTTTTCGGACTAAAAATCACTGTTTTGTTTGTTTTAGTTAAAACAATCATCTAGGTTGATTAATTAGGTGGATTCTTGATTAATTAATCTAAGTTTCTTTCTTAATTCTTGGTGAATTTTCTGTATAGAATTAGGTTAGATTCATATCTTTGTGAGGCTTAGTTTTCGGACTAAAAATCACATCAGGAGGGCCTCTATGAGTGGCTTGTGATGCCATTTGGTTTGTCTAATGCACCATCTACATTTATGCGCCTTATGAATCAGGTTATGCAACCTTTCATGGGTAAATTTGTTGTAGTCTATTTTGATGATATTTTGGTGTATAGTAGGGAAGAAGAAGAGCATGCTATGCATTTGCAACAGGTTTTTGAAGCCCTTGCTCGTGAGCAACTATATGGTAACTTAGAGAAGTGTCATTTTTTCACTTCCCAAGTTATTTTTCTTGGTTTCAAAGTTTCCTCTCAAGGCATAGAAGTTGACGAAAAGAAAGTTGCTGCAATTCGTGAGTGGCCCACGCCACAAACAATTCAACAAGTTCGTAGTTTTCATGGACTTGCTTCTTTCTATAGAAGATTTGTGCGGAATTTTAGTACCCTCATGGCACCTATCACGGAGCTAACTAAAAATCAGAAGTTAGTTTGGAATGATAAGGCTCAAAAGGCCTTTGATGAGGTAAAGCATCAACTTACTAGTGCACCTATTCTTTCTTTGCCTAACTTTGATGAAGTTTTTGAAGTTGAATGTGATGCTAGTGGAGTTGGTATTGGTGCTGTTTTGTCACAAGTTGGGCGTCCCCTTGCCTACTTTAGTGAAAAACTCAATGAAGCACAACGGAAGTATAGCACCTATGATAAGGAGTTCTTTGCTCTTGTTCGTGCTTTGGACCGTTGGAGACATTACCTCATTTCCAAGGAGTTCATCCTTCATTCAGATCATGAAGCCCTCAAATATCTTCAAAGCCAACAAAAACTCCAACCACGCCATGCCAAATGGGTGGAGTATTTGCAAGCTTTTCATTTTGTGATCAAGCATAGGAGAGGCGCAATGAATAAAGGAGCTGATGCACTTTCAAGGAGATACACACTTTTGAATTCTTTCAAGGCAAAAGTGATTAGTGTTGAAGATGTGAAAGCAAGTTACAAAAACGATCATGACTTTGGTGATTTATTTCTAAAATGTTCTAATCATGCTTACAAAGATTATTACATTTTAGATGGCTATTTGTTCAAAGGAAACAGGTTGTGCATTCCAAGATCAAGCCTAAGAGAATCTCTTATCAAAGAGTTTCATGAAGGAGGAATGGCGGGACACTTTGGCATAGAGAAGACTACTCTTCTTGTACAAGAGTACTTTCATTGGCCTAGATTGGTTCGTGACGTGGAGTTTATTGTGAAAAGATGCGTGGTTTGTCAAAAGGCCAAGAGTCATAGTCTTCCACAAGGCTATCTTTTGCCCTTGCCTATTCCGCAAGCTCCATGGGAAGATGTTAGTCTTGATTTCGTTGTGGGACTTCCTATGACCCAACGAAAGAAAGATTCTATTATGGTTGTTGTGGACCGTTTTTCTAAAATGGCTCATTTTATTGCTTGTCGTACAACTTATGATGCTACTCATGTTGCTAACTTGTTTTTCAATGAGATTGTGCGCTTACATGGTGTACCTAAGTCCATGGTGAGTGATCGTGATCCAAAATTCCTAAGTCATTTTTGGCTTACATTATGGAAGAAGATGGGCACAAAGTTGACCTTTAGCACTTCAAGTCATCCTCAAACTGATGGCCAAACCGAAGTGACTAATAGAACTTTGGGAACTTTGTTGCGAACTTTGGCTACTAAACGTCCCAAGCAATGGGAAGAGATGCTCCCTCATGCGGAGTTTGCTTATAACAGAGTGCCTAGCAAGACAACCGGTCTGAGTCCTTTTGAAGTTGTGTATGGATTCAATCCTTGTACTCCTATTGATCTTGCTCCCATTCCCTCACCTAACAAGTTTAGTCATGATGCCGAGGTGCGTGCCAAAGAAATCAAGTCTATGCATGAGCAAGTTCGTTCTCGAATTGAACAAACTAATGCAAAGACTAAAGCCTACCATGACAAGAAGAGAAAGGAGGTCCGTTTTCAACCTGGTGATTTGGTTTGGATTCATCTACGAAAGGAAAGATTTCCTTCCAAGAGGCGTTCCAAGGTTAGTCCTCGTAGTGATGGTCCATTTGCTATTGTTGAAAAGGTGAATGATAATGCTTACAAAGTTGAGTTGCCCGGAGACTATGGTGTTTCTAGCACCTTTAATGTGGCTGATTTATCACCTTACTATGATGAGTTTGAAGAGTTGCCGAGTTTGAGGGCAAACTCTTTTCAAGAAGGGGGGAATGTTGTAGCCAAGCCTAACAACTTGGTTATGGACGTTTCTTTGGTCCAAGACGTAGCATCATGCATTGGTGCTATGCGTTCTATCTATGTGCAGCAAGATATTCAATCCTTTGAGTTTCTTGTTGTTCTTATTGACTAGTTCACTCTAGTTCTTTTATGCTTTAAATAAGTTGTAAACTTTAGTCTTATTTTAAGTTTGCAAATTAGTTACATTGTCTTTTAGTTCTTTTAGCTGCTTATAGTTCGAAAATGTAATGTTACATTCACACAAAGTACAAGTGCAAGATACATTAAGAAGGCAGCCATTTAAGCTTGTGAAAGAAGCATAGAATCCGAAATTCTTTAAAGGGAATTTCGAGGCTTTAACTTGGGTGTTACAATCAGTTTCAATGAGGGGTTACAAGCTTTCAATTAAGCCTTCAAGTGGGCGTAGATTTCAGTCAGCAAATGAGCATCTAAAAGGCGTCCAAGTACACTCTTGTCTACATACATTCAAGCTTGATCCAAGGCTTGAATCAAGGAGGAGTTACACTTCTTTTTGCTGTTTGAATTGGGCGTGAAATAAGGGGCTGTTTTGCTTCTTACTTGCTGCTTTGTTGGACGAGAATCAAGGGAGAGTTATGCTCTTTATTTCTGATTTGATGAAGCCTTAATATGGAGGTTACAAACCGCCACTTTTTCCTTTTGATGTATCTAGTTAAGCTTAGCTTCTTTTATTGATGTATCTAGACGCAATATCTGCTTTTGATGCTTAGCTTAGGCGTGTAACAAGTGAGCTGAAAAGTCACTTAAATTAGTTTGTATAAATAGCAAGCAAATGTGAATGAAAAAACCAGATTATTTCGAACAAACAACTTTGTCTTTACATTCGTTTCTTGGATTAGAAACAAACCTGAAATTCTTGGATTTGGAATTTCGTTTCCTTTGCTTAGCTAACTAGTTTAGGCTATTAGTTGGCTTGTGATCTTAGGAACCCATTTCGTTTCTTAGTGGTGTAACTGTATCTAAGAAGCTATTTGGTTCATTAGCCTTGACTATCTTGGTTCAACCCTTGTATATTTCGGGTTGACACTCCAAATATACAACACATTTGACTTTCATTTGATTCAAATAGCTTCTATTAATACATTTGACTTAAATTTGATTCAAAAAGCTTTGTTTGAATGTGTTTAACTTTCATTTGATTCAATTAGCTTTGTATAATGCATTTGACTTTTATTTGATTCAAATAGCTTCTTTGAATGCTTTTGACTTTAATTTGATTCAAAAAGCTTTGTTTGAATGTGTTTGACTTTCATTTGATTCAATTAGCTTTGTAGAATGCATTTGACTTTCATTTGATTCAATTAGCTTTGTTGAATGTATTTGACTTTCAAATGATTAAAAAAGCTTTGTTTGAATGTGTTTGACTTTCATTTGATTCAATTAGCTTTGTAGAATACATTTGACTTTCATTTGATTCAAATAGCTTCTTTGAATGCATTTGACTTTAATTTGATTCAAAAAGCTTTGTTTGAATGTGTTTGATTTTCATTTGATTCAATTAACTTTGTAGAATGCATTTGACTTTCATTTGATTCAATTAGCTTTATTGAATGTATTTCACTTTTATATGATTTAAAAAGTTTTGTTTGATATGTTTGACTTTCATTTGATTCAATTAGCTTTGTAGAATGCATTTGACTTTCATTTGATTCAATTAGCTTTGTTGAATGTATTTGACTTTCATATGATTTTAAAAGCTTTGTTTGAATGTGTTTGACTTTCATATTATTCAATTAGCTTTGTAGTATACATTTGACTTTCATTTGATTCAAATAGCTTCTTTGAATGCATTTGACTTTAATTTGATTCAAAAAGATTTGTTTGAATGTGTTTGACTTTCATTTGAATTAATTAGCTTTGTAGAATGCATTTGACTTTCATATGATTTAAAAAGCTTTGTTTGAATTTGTTTCACTTTCGTTTGATTCAATTAGCTTTGTAGAATGCATTGGATTTTCATTTGATTCCATTAGCTTTGTTGAAAGCATTTGACTTTCATTTGATTCAAAAAGCTTTGTTTGAATGTGTTTGACTTTCATTTTATACAATTACCTTTGTAGAATGCATTATACTTTCATTTGATTCAATTAGCTTTTTAGAATGCATTTGACTTTCATTTGATTCAATTAGCTTTGTTGAATGCATTTGACTATCATTTGATTCAAAAAGCTTTGTTTGAATGTGTTTGAATTTCATTTGATTCAATTAGCTTTGTAGAATGTATTTGACTTTCATTTGATTCAATTAGCTTTGTTGAAAGCATTTCACTTTCATTTGATTCAAAAAGCTTTGTTTGAATGTGTTTGACTTTAATTTGATTCACTTAGCTTTATTGAATGCATTTGACTTTCATTGGATTCAAAAAGCTTTGTTTGAATGTGTTTGACTTTCGTTTGATTCAATTTGCTTTGTAGAATGCATTTTACTTTCATTTGATTCAATTAGCTTTGTTGAAAGCATTTGACTTTCATTTGATTCAAAAAGCTTATTTTGAATGTGTTTGACTTTCATTTGATTCATTTAGCTTTGTAGAATACATTTGACTTTCATTTGGTTCAATTAGCTTTGTTGAATGTATTTGACTTTCATATGATTTAAAAAGCTTTGTTTGAATGTGTTTGACTTTCATTTGATTCAATTAGCTATGGAGAATCCATTTGACTTTCATTTGATTTAAATAGCTTCTTTTACTACATTTGACTTATATTTGATTCAAAAAGCTTTGTTTGAATGTGTTTAACTTTCATTTGATTCAATTAGCTTTGTAGAATGCATTTGACTTTCATTTTATTCAAATAGCTTTGTTGAATGTATTTGACTTTCAAATGATTTAAAAAGCTTTGTTTAAATGTGTTTGACTTTCATTGATTGAATTAGCTTTGTAGAATGCATTTGACTTTCATTTGATTCAAATAGCTTCTTTTAATACATTTGACTTAAATTTGATTCAAAAAGCTTTGTTTGAATGTGTTTAACTTTCATTTGATTCAATTAGCTTTGTAGAATGCATTTGACTTTCATTTTATTCAAATAGCTTTGTTGAATGTATTTGACTTTCAAATGATTTAAAAAGCTTTGTTTAAATGTGTTTGACTTTCATTGATTGAATTAGCTTTGTAGAATGCATTTGACTTTCATTTGATTCAAATAGCTTCTTTTAATACATTTGACTTAAATTTGATTCAAAAAGCTTTTTTTGAATGTGTTTAACTTTCATTTGATTCAATTAGCTTTGTAGAATGCATTTGACTTTTATTTGATTCAAATAGCTTCTTTGAATGCTTTTGACTTTAATTTGATTCAAAAAGCTTTGTTTGAATGTGTTTGACTTTCATTTGATTCAATTAGCTTTGTAGAATGCATTTGACTTTCATTTGATTCAATTAGCTTTGTTGAATGTATTTGACTTTCAAATGATTTAAAAAGCTTTGTTTGAATGTGTTTGATTTTCATTTGATTCAATTAGCTTTGTAGAATACATTTGACTTTCATTTGATTCAAATAGCTTCTTTGAATGCATTTGACTTTAATTTGATTCAAAAAGCTTTGTTTGAATGTGTTTGATTTTCATTTGATTCAATTAACTTTGTAGAATGCATTTGACTTTCATTTGATTCAATTAGCTTTATTGAATGTATTTCACTTTTATATGATTTAAAAAGTTTTGTTTGATATGTTGACTTTCATTTGATTCAATTAGCTTTGTAGAATGCATTTGACTTTCATTTGATTCAATTAGCTTTGTTGAATGCATTTGACTATCATTTGATTCAAAAAGCTTTGTTTGGATGTGTTTGAATTTCATTTGATTCAATTAGCTTTGTAGAATGTATTTGACTTTCATTTGATTCAATTAGCTTTGTTGAAAGCATTTCACTTTCATTTGATTCAAAAAGCTTTGTTTGAATGTGTTTGACTTTAATTTGATTCACTTAGCTTTATTGAATGCATTTGACTTTCATTGGATTCAAAAAGCTTTGTTTGAATGTGTTTGACTTTCGTTTGATTCAATTTGCTTTGTAGAATGCATTTTACTTTCATTTGATTCAATTAGCTTTGTTGAAAGCATTTGACTTTCATTTGATTCAAAAAGCTTATTTTGAATGTGTTTGACTTTCATTTGATTCATTTAGCTTTGTAGAATACATTTGACTTTCATTTGGTTCAATTAGCTTTGTTGAATGTATTTGACTTTCATATGATTTAAAAAGCTTTGTTTGAATGTGTTTGACTTTCATTTGATTCAATTAGCTATGGAGAATCCATTTGACTTTCATTTGATTTAAATAGCTTCTTTTACTACATTTGACTTAAATTTGATTCAAAAAGCTTTGTTTGAATGTGTTTAACTTTCATTTGATTCAATTAGCTTTGTAGAATGCATTTGACTTTCATTTTATTCAAATAGCTTTGTTGAATGTATTTGACTTTCAAATGATTTAAAAAGCTTTGTTTAAATGTGTTTGACTTTCATTGATTGAATTAGCTTTGTAGAATGCATTTGACTTTCATTTGATTTAAATAGCTTCTTTTAATACATTTGACTTAAATTTGATTCAAAAAGCTTTGTTTGAATGTGTTTGAATTTTATTTGATTCAATTAGCTTTGTAGAAATGCATTTGACTTTCATTTGATTTAATTAGCTTTGTTGAAAGCATTTCACTTTCATTTGATTCAAAAAGCTTTGTTTGAATGTGTTTGACTTTAATTTGATTCACTTAGCTTTATTGAATGCATTTGACTTTCATTGGATTCAAAAAGCTTTGTTTGAATGTGTTTGACTTTCGTTTGATTCAATTTGCTTTGTAGAATGCATTTTACTTTCATTTGATTCAATTAGCTTTGTTGAAAGCATTTGACTTTCATTTGATTCAAAAAGCTTATTTTGAATGTGTTTGACTTTCATTTGATTCATTTAGCTTTGTAGAATACATTTGACTTTCATTTGGTTCAATTAGCTTTGTTGAATGTATTTGACTTTCATATGATTTAAAAAGCTTTGTTTGAATGTGTTTGACTTTCATTTGATTCAATTAGCTATGGAGAATCCATTTGACTTTCATTTGATTTAAATAGCTTCTTTTACTACATTTGACTTAAATTTGATTCAAAAAGCTTTGTTTGAATGTGTTTAACTTTCATTTGATTCAATTAGCTTTGTAGAATGCATTTGACTTTCATTTTATTCAAATAGCTTTGTTGAATGTATTTGACTTTCAAATGATTTAAAAAGCTTTGTTTAAATGTGTTTGACTTTCATTGATTGAATTAGCTTTGTAGAATGCATTTGACTTTCATTTGATTTAAATAGCTTCTTTTAATACATTTGACTTAAATTTGATTCAAAAAGCTTTGTTTGAATGTGTTTAACTTTCATTTGATTCAATTAGCTTTGTAGAATGCATTTGACTTTCATTTTATTCAAATAGCTTTGTTGAATGTATTTGACTTTCATATGATTTAAAAAGCTTTGTTTAAATGTGTTTGACTTTCATTGATTGAATTAGCTTTGTAGAATGCATTTGACTTTCATTTGATTCAAATAGCTTCTTTTAATACATTTGACTTAAATTTGATTCAAAAAGCTTTGTTTGAATGTGTTTAACTTTCATTTGATTCAATTAGCTTTGTAGAATGCATTTGACTTTTATTTGATTCAAATAGCTTCTTTGAATGCTTTTGACTTTAATTTGATTCAAAAAGCTTTGTTTGAATGTGTTTGACTTTAATTTGATTCACTTAGCTTTATTGAATGCATTTGACTTTCATTGGATTGAAAAAGCTTTGTTTGAATGTGTTTGACTTTCGTTTGATTCAATTTGTTTTGTAGAATGCATTTTACTTTCATTTGATTCAATTAGCTTTGTTGAAAGCATTTGACTTTCATTTGATTCAAAAAGCTTAGTTTGAATGTGTTTGACTTTCATTTGATTCATTTAGCTTTGTAGAATACATTTGACTTTCATTTGGTTCAATTAGCTTTGTTGAATGTATTTGACTTTCATATGATTTAAAAAGCTTTGTTTGAATGTGTTTGACTTTCATTTATTCAATTAGCTATGGAGAATCCATTTGACTTTCATTTCATTCAAATAGCTTCGTTTAATACATTTGACTTAAATTTGATTCAAAAAGCTTTGTTTGAATGTGTTTAACTTTCATTTGATTCAATTAGCTTTGTAGAATGCATTTGACTTTCATTTTATTCAAATAGCTTTGTTGAATGTATTTGACTTTCAAATGATTTAAAAAGCTTTGTTTAAATGTGTTTGACTTTCATTGATTGAATTAGCTTTGTAGAATGCATTTGACTTTCATTTGATTCAAATAGCTTCTTTTAATACATTTGACTTAAATTTGATTCAAAAAGCTTTGTTTGAATGTGTTTAACTTTCATTTGATTCAATTAGCTTTGTAGAATGCATTTGACTTTTATTTGATTCAAATAGCTTCTTTGAATGCTTTTGACTTTAATTTGATTCAAAAAGCTTTGTTTGAATGTGTTTGACTTTCATTTGATTCAATTAGCTTTGTAGAATGCATTTGACTTTTATTTGATTCAAATAGCTTCTTTGAATGCTTTTGACTTTAATTTGATTCAAAAAGCTTTGTTTGAATGTGTTTGACTTTCATTCGATTCAATTAGCTTTGTAGAATGCATTTGACTTTCATTTGATTCAATTAGCTTTGTTGAATGTATTTGACTTTCAAATGATTTAAAAAGCTTTGTTTGAATGTGTTTGATTTTCATTTGATTCAATTAGCTTTGTAGAATACATTTGACTTTCATTTGATTCAAATAGCTTCTTTGAATGCATTTGACTTTAATTTGATTCAAAAAGCTTTGTTTGAATGTGTTTGATTTTCATTTGATTCAATTAACTTTGTAGAATGCATTTGACTTTCATTTGATTCAATTAGCTTTATTGAATGTATTTCACTTTTATATGATTTAAAAAGTTTTGTTTGATATGTTGACTTTCATTTGATTCAATTAGCTTTGTAGAATGCATTTGACTTTCATTTGATTCAATTAGCTTTGTTGAATGCATTTGACTATCATTTGATTCAAAAAGCTTTGTTTGAATGTGTTTGAATTTCATTTGATTCAATTAGCTTTGTAGAATGTATTTGACTTTCATTTGATTCAATTAGCTTTGTTGAAAGCATTTCACTTTCATTTGATTCAAAAAGCTTTGTTTGAATGTGTTTGACTTTAATTTGATTCACTTAGCTTTATTGAATGCATTTGACTTTCATTGGATTCAAAAAGCTTTGTTTGAATGTGTTTGACTTTCGTTTGATTCAATTTGCTTTGTAGAATGCATTTTACTTTCATTTGATTCAATTAGCTTTGTTGAAAGCATTTGACTTTCATTTGATTCAAAAAGCTTATTTTCAATGTGTTTGACTTTCATTTGATTCATTTAGCTTTGTAGAATACATTTGACTTTCATTTGGTTCAATTAGCTTTGTTGAATGTATTTGACTTTCATATGATTTAAAAAGCTTTGTTTGAATGTGTTTGACTTTCATTTGATTCAATTAGCTATGGAGAATCCATTTGACTTTCATTTGATTTAAATAGCTTCTTTTACTACATTTGACTTAAAATTGATTCAAAAAGCTTTGTTTGAATGTGTTTAACTTTCATTTGATTCAATTAGCTTTGTAGAATGCATTTGACTTTCATTTTATTCAAATAGCTTTGTTGAATGTATTTGACTTTCAAATGATTTAAAAGCTTTGTTTAAATGTGTTTGACTTTCATTGATTGAATTAGCTTTGTAGAATGCATTTGACTTTCATTTGATTCAAATAGCTTCTTTTAATACATTTGACTTAAATTTGATTCAAAAAGCTTTGTTTGAATGTGTTTAACTTTCATTTGATTCAATTAGCTTTGTAGAATGCATTTGACTTTCATTTTATTCAAATAGCTTTGTTGAATGTATTTGACTTTCAAATGATTTAAAAAGCTTTGTTTAAATGTGTTTGACTTTCATTGATTGAATTAGCTTTGTAGAATGCATTTGACTTTCATTTGATTCAAATAGCTTCTTTTAATACATTTGACTTAAATTTGATTCAAAAAGCTTTGTTTGAATGTGTTTAACTTTCATTTGATTCAATTAGCTTTGTAGAATGCATTTGACTTTCATTTTATTCAAATAGCTTTGTTGAATGTATTTGACTTTCAAATGATTTAAAAAGCTTTGTTTAAATGTGTTTGACTTTCATTGATTGAATTAGCTTTGTAGAATGCATTTGACTTTCATTTGATTCAAATAGCTTCTTTTAATACATTTGACTTAAATTTGATTCAAAAAGCTTTGTTTGAATGTGTTTAACTTTCATTTGATTCAATTAGCTTTGTAGAATGCATTTGACTTTCATTTTATTTAAATAGCTTTGTTGAATGTATTTGACTTTCAAATGATTTAAAAAGCTTTGTTTAAATGCGTTTGACTTTCATTGATTGAATTAGCTTTGTAGAATGCATTTGACTTTCATTTGATTCAAATAGCTTCTTTTAATACATTTGACTTAAATTTGATTCAAAAAGCTTTGTTTGAATGTGTTTAACTTTCATTTGATTCAATTAGCTTTGTAGAATGCATTTGACTTTTATTTGATTCAAATAGCTTCTTTGAATGCTTTTGACTTTAATTTGATTCAAAAAGCTTTGTTTGAATGTGTTTGACTTTCATTTGATTCAATTAGCTTTGTAGAATGCATTTGACTTTTATTTGATTCAAATAGCTTCTTTGAATGCTTTTGACTTTAATTTGATTCAAAAAGCTTTGTTTGAATGTGTTTGACTTTCATTCGATTCAATTAGCTTTGTAGAATGCATTTGACTTTCATTTGATTCAATTAGCTTTGTTGAATGTATTTGACTGTCAAATGATTTAAAAAGCTTTGTTTGAATGTGTTTGATTTTCATTTGATTCAATTAGCTTTGTAGAATACATTTGACTTTCATTTGATTCAAATAGCTTCTTTGAATGCATTTGACTTTAATTTGATTCAAAAAGCTTTGTTTGAATGTGTTTGATTTTCATTTGATTCAATTAACTTTGTAGAATGCATTTGACTTTCATTTGATTCAATTAGCTTTATTGAATGTATTTCACTTTTATATGATTTAAAAAGTTTTGTTTGATATGTTGACTTTCATTTGATTCAATTAGCTTTGTAGAATGCATTTGACTTTCATTTGATTCAATTAGCTTTGTTGAATGCATTTGACTATCATTTGATTCAAAAAGCTTTGTTTGAATGTGTTTGAATTTCATTTGATTCAATTAGCTTTGTAGAATGTATTTGACTTTCATTTGATTCAATTAGCTTTGTTGAAAGCATTTCACTTTCATTTGATTCAAAAAGCTTTGTTTGAATGTGTTTGACTTTAATTTGATTCACTTAGCTTTATTGAATGCATTTGACTTTCATTGGATTCAAAAAGCTTTGTTTGAATGTGTTTGACTTTCGTTTGATTCAATTTGCTTTGTAGAATGCATTTTACTTTCATTTGATTCAATTAGCTTTGTTGAAAGCATTTGACTTTCATTTGATTCAAAAAGCTTATTTTGAATGTGTTTGACTTTCATTTGATTCATTTAGCTTTGTAGAATACATTTGACTTTCATTTGGTTCAATTAGCTTTGTTGAATGTATTTGACTTTCATATGATTTAAAAAGCTTTGTTTGAATGTGTTTGACTTTCATTTGATTCAATTAGCTATGGAGAATCCATTTGACTTTCATTTGATTTAAATAGCTTCTTTTACTACATTTGACTTATATTTGATTCAAAAAGCTTTGTTTGAATGTGTTTAACTTTCATTTGATTCAATTAGCTTTGTAGAATGCATTTGACTTTCATTTTATTCAAATAGCTTTGTTGAATGTATTTGACTTTCAAATGATTAAAAAGCTTTGTTTAAATGTGTTTGACTTTCATTGATTGAATTAGCTTTGTAGAATGCATTTGACTTTCATTTGATTCAAATAGCTTCTTTTAATACATTTGACTTAAATTTGATTCAAAAAGCTTTGTTTGAATGTGTTTAACTTTCATTTGATTCAATTAGCTTTGTAGAATGCATTTGACTTTTATTTGATTCAAATAGCTTCTTTGAATGCTTTTGACTTTAATTTGATTCAAAAAGCTTTGTTTGAATGTGTTTGACTTTCATTTGATTCAATTAGCTTTGTAGAATGCATTTGACTTTTATTTGATTCAAATAGCTTCTTTGAATGCTTTTGACTTTAATTTGATTCAAAAAGCTTTGTTTGAATGTGTTTGACTTTCATTCGATTCAATTAGCTTTGTAGAATGCATTTGACTTTCATTTGATTCAATTAGCTTTGTTGAATGTATTTGACTTTCAAATGATTTAAAAAGCTTTGTTTGAATGTGTTTGATTTTCATTTGATTCAATTAGCTTTGTAGAATACATTTGACTTTCATTTGATTCAAATAGCTTCTTTGAATGCATTTGACTTTAATTTGATTCAAAAAGCTTTGTTTGAATGTGTTTGATTTTCATATTATTCAATTAACTTTGTAGAATGCATTTGACTTTCATTTGATTCAATTAGCTTTATTGAATGTATTTCACTTTTATATGATTTAAAAAGTTTTGTTTGATATGTTGACTTTCATTTGATTCAATTAGCTTTGTAGAATGCATTTGACTTTCATTTGATTCAATTAGCTTTGTTGAATGCATTTGACTATCATTTGATTCAAAAAGCTTTGTTTGAATGTGTTTGAATTTCATTTGATTCAATTAGCTTTGTAGAATGTATTTGACTTTCATTTGATTCAATTAGCTTTGTTGAAAGCATTTCACTTTCATTTGATTCAAAAAGCTTTGTTTGAATGTGTTTGACTTTAATTTGATTCACTTAGCTTTATTGAATGCATTTGACTTTCATTGGATTCAAAAAGCTTTGTTTGAATGTGTTTGACTTTCGTTTGATTCAATTTGCTTTGTAGAATGCATTTTACTTTCATTTGATTCAATTAGCTTTGTTGAAAGCATTTGACTTTCATTTGATTCAAAAAGCTTATTTTCAATGTGTTTGACTTTCATTTGATTCATTTAGCTTTGTAGAATACATTTGACTTTCATTTGGTTCAATTAGCTTTGTTGAATGTATTTGACTTTCATATGATTTAAAAAGCTTTGTTTGAATGTGTTTGACTTTCATTTGATTCAATTAGCTATGGAGAATCCATTTGACTTTCATTTGATTTAAATAGCTTCTTTTACTACATTTGACTTAAAATTGATTCAAAAAGCTTTGTTTGAATGTGTTTAACTTTCATTTGATTCAATTAGCTTTGTAGAATGCATTTGACTTTCATTTTATTCAAATAGCTTTGTTGAATGTATTTGACTTTCAAATGATTTAAAAAGCTTTGTTTAAATGTGTTTGACTTTCATTGATTGAATTAGCTTTGTAGAATGCATTTGACTTTCATTTGATTCAAATAGCTTCTTTTAATACATTTGACTTAAATTTGATTCAAAAAGCTTTGTTTGAATGTGTTTAACTTTCATTTGATTCAATTAGCTTTGTAGAATGCATTTGACTTTCATTTTATTCAAATAGCTTTGTTGAATGTATTTGACTTTCAAATGATTTAAAAAGCTTTGTTTAAATGTGTTTGACTTTCATTGATTGAATTAGCTTTGTAGAATGCATTTGACTTTCATTTGATTCAAATAGCTTCTTTTAATACATTTGACTTAAATTTGATTCAAAAAGCTTTGTTTGAATGTGTTTAACTTTCATTTGATTCAATTAGCTTTGTAGAATGCATTTGACTTTCATTTTATTTAAATAGCTTTGTTGAATGTATTTGACTTTCAAATGATTTAAAAAGCTTTGTTTAAATGCGTTTGACTTTCATTGATTGAATTAGCTTTGTAGAATGCATTTGACTTTCATTTGATTCAAATAGCTTCTTTTAATACATTTGACTTAAATTTGATTCAAAAAGCTTTGTTTGAATGTGTTTAACTTTCATTTGATTCAATTAGCTTTGTAGAATGCATTTGACTTTATTTGATTCAAATAGCTTCTTTGAATGCTTTTGACTTTAATTTGATTCAAAAAGCTTTGTTTGAATGTGTTTGACTTTCATTTGATTCAATTAGCTTTGTAGAATGCATTTGACTTTTATTTGATTCAAATAGCTTCTTTGAATGCTTTTGACTTTAATTTGATTCAAAAAGCTTTGTTTGAATGTGTTTGACTTTCATTCGATTCAATTAGCTTTGTAGAATGCATTTGACTTTCATTTGATTCAATTAGCTTTGTTGAACGTATTTGACTGTCAAATGATTTAAAAAGCTTTGTTTGAATGTGTTTGATTTTCATTTGATTCAATTAGCTTTGTAGAATACATTTGACTTTCATTTGATTCAAATAGCTTCTTTGAATGCATTTGACTTTAATTTGATTCAAAAAGCTTTGTTTGAATGTGTTTGATTTTCATTTGATTCAATTAACTTTGTAGAATGCATTTGACTTTCATTTGATTCAATTAGCTTTATTGAATGTATTTCACTTTTATATGATTTAAAAAGTTTTGTTTGATATGTTGACTTTCATTTGATTCAATTAGCTTTGTAGAATGCATTTGACTTTCATTTGATTCAATTAGCTTTGTTGAATGCATTTGACTATCATTTGATTCAAAAAGCTTTGTTTGAATGTGTTTGAATTTCATTTGATTCAATTAGCTTTGTAGAATGTATTTGACTTTCATTTGATTCAATTAGCTTTGTTGAAAGCATTTCACTTTCATTTGATTCAAAAAGCTTTGTTTGAATGTGTTTGACTTTAATTTGATTCACTTAGCTTTATTGAATGCATTTGACTTTCATTGGATTCAAAAAGCTTTGTTTGAATGTGTTTGACTTTCGTTTGATTCAATTTGCTTTGTAGAATGCATTTTACTTTCATTTGATTCAATTAGCTTTGTTGAAAGCATTTGACTTTCATTTGATTCAAAAAGCTTATTTTGAATGTGTTTGACTTTCATTTGATTCATTTAGCTTTGTAGAATACATTTGACTTTCATTTGGTTCAATTAGCTTTGTTGAATGTATTTGACTTTCATATGATTTAAAAAGCTTTGTTTGAATGTGTTTGACTTTCATTTGATTCAATTAGCTATGGAGAATCCATTTGACTTTCATTTGATTTAAATAGCTTCTTTTACTACATTTGACTTATATTTGATTCAAAAAGCTTTGTTTGAATGTGTTTAACTTTCATTTGATTCAATTAGCTTTGTAGAATGCATTTGACTTTCATTTTATTCAAATAGCTTTGTTGAATGTATTTGACTTTCAAATGATTTAAAAAGCTTTGTTTAAATGTGTTTGACTTTCATTGATTGAATTAGCTTTGTAGAATGCATTTGACTTTCATTTGATTCAAATAGCTTCTTTTAATACATTTGACTTAAATTTGATTCAAAAAGCTTTGTTTGAATGTGTTTGAATTTTATTTGATTCAATTAGCTTTGTAGAAATGCATTTGACTTTCATTTGATTTAATTAGCTTTGTTGAAAGCATTTCACTTTCATTTGATTCAAAAAGCTTTGTTTGAATGTGTTTGACTTTAATTTGATTCACTTAGCTTTATTGAATGCATTTGACTTTCATTGGATTCAAAAAGCTTTGTTTGAATGTGTTTGACTTTCGTTTGATTCAATTTGCTTTGTAGAATGCATTTTACTTTCATTTGATTCAATTAGCTTTGTTGAAAGCATTTGACTTTCATTTGATTCAAAAAGCTTATTTTGAATGTGTTTGACTTTCATTTATTTCATTTAGCTTTGTAGAATACATTTGACTTTCATTTGGTTCAATTAGCTTTGTTGAATGTATTTGACTTTCATATGATTTAAAAAGCTTTGTTTGAATGTGTTTGACTTTCATTTGATTCAATTAGCTATGGAGAATCCATTTGACTTTCATTTGATTTAAATAGCTTCTTTTACTACATTTGACTTAAATTTGATTCAAAAAGCTTTGTTTGAATGTGTTTAACTTTCATTTGATTCAATTAGCTTTGTAGAATGCATTTGACTTTCATTTTATTCAAATAGCTTTGTTGAATGTATTTGACTTTCAAATGATTTAAAAGCTTTGTTTAAATGTGTTTGACTTTCATTGATTGAATTAGCTTTGTAGAATGCATTTGACTTTCATTTGATTCAAATAGCTTCTTTTAATACATTTGACTTAAATTTGATTCAAAAAGCTTTGTTTGAATGTGTTTAACTTTCATTTGATTCAATTAGCTTTGTAGAATGCATTTGACTTTCATTTTATTCAAATAGCTTTGTTGAATGTATTTGACTTTCAAATGATTTAAAAAGCTTTGTTTAAATGTGTTTGACTTTCATTGATTGAATTAGCTTTGTAGAATGCATTTGACTTTCATTTGATTCAAATAGCTTCTTTTAATACATTTGACTTAAATTTGATTCAAAAAGCTTTGTTTGAATGTGTTTAACTTTCATTTGATTCAATTAGCTTTGTAGAATGCATTTGACTTTCATTTTATTCAAATAGCTTTGTTGAATGTATTTGACTTTCAAATGATTTAAAAAGCTTTGTTTAAATGTGTTTGACTTTCATTGATTGAATTAGCTTTGTAGAATGCATTTGACTTTCATTTGATTCAAATAGCTTCTTTTAATACATTTGACTTAAATTTGATTCAAAAAGCTTTGTTTGAATGTGTTTAACTTTCATTTGATTCAATTAGCTTTGTAGAATGCATTTGACTTTTATTTGATTCAAATAGCTTCTTTGAATGCTTTTGACTTTAATTTGATTCAAAAAGCTTTGTTTGAATGTGTTTGACTTTCATTTGATTCAATTAGCTTTGTAGAATGCATTTGACTTTTATTTGATTCAAATAGCTTCTTTGAATGCTTTTGACTTTAATTTGATTCAAAAAGCTTTGTTGGAATGTGTTTGACTTTCATTCGATTCAATTAGCTTTGTAGAATGCATTTGACTTTCATTTGATTCAATTAGCTTTGTTGAATGTATTTGACTTTCAAATGATTTAAAAAGCTTTGTTTGAATGTGTTTGATTTTCATTTGATTCAATTAGCTTTGTAGAATACATTTGACTTTCATTGGATTCAAAAAGCTTTGTTTGAATGTGTTTGACTTTCGTTTGATTCAATTTGCTTTGTAGAATGCATTTTACTTTCATTTGATTCAATTAGCTTTGTTGAAAGCATTTGACTTTCATTTGATTCAAAAAGCTTATTTTGAATGTGTTTGACTTTCATTTGATTCATTTAGCTTTGTAGAATACATTTGACTTTCATTTGGTTCAATTAGCTTTGTTGAATGTATTTGACTTTCATATGATTTAAAAAGCTTTGTTTGAATGTGTTTGACTTTCATTTGATTCAATTAGCTATGGAGAATCCATTTGACTTTCATTTGATTTAAATAGCTTCTTTTACTACATTTGACTTAAATTTGATTCAAAAAGCTTTGTTTGAATGTGTTTAACTTTCATTTGATTCAATTAGCTTTGTAGAATGCATTTGACTTTCATTTTATTCAAATAGCTTTGTTGAATGTATTTGACTTTCAAATGATTTAAAAAGCTTTGTTTAAATGTGTTTGACTTTCATTGATTGAATTAGCTTTGTAGAATGCATTTGACTTTCATTTGATTCAAATAGCTTCTTTTAATACATTTGACTTAAATTTGATTCAAAAAGCTTTGTTTGAATGTGTTTAACTTTCATTTGATTCAATTAGCTTTGTAGAATGCATTTGACTTTCATTTTATTCAAATAGCTTTGTTGAATGTATTTGACTTTCAAATGATTTAAAAAGCTTTGTTTAAATGTGTTTGACTTTCATTGATTGAATTAGCTTTGTAGAATGCATTTGACTTTCATTTGATTCAAATAGCTTCTTTTAATACATTTGACTTAAATTTGATTCAAAAAGCTTTGTTTGAATGTGTTTAACTTTCATTTGATTCAATTAGCTTTGTAGAATGCATTTGACTTTCATTTTATTCAAATAGCTTTGTTGAATGTATTTGACTTTCAAATGATTTAAAAAGCTTTGTTTAAATGTGTTTGACTTTCATTGATTGAATTAGCTTTGTAGAATGCATTTGACTTTCATTTGATTCAAATAGCTTCTTTTAATACATTTGACTTAAATTTGATTCAAAAAGCTTTGTTTGAATGTGTTTAACTTTCATTTGATTCAATTAGCTTTGTAGAATGCATTTGACTTTTATTTGATTCAAATAGCTTCTTTGAATGCTTTTGACTTTAATTTGATTCAAAAAGCTTTGTTTGAATGTGTTTGACTTTCATTTGATTCAATTAGCTTTGTAGAATGCATTTGACTTTTATTTGATTCAAATAGCTTCTTTGAATGCTTTTGACTTTAATTTGATTCAAAAAGCTTTGTTTGAATGTGTTTGACTTTCATTCGATTCAATTAGCTTTGTAGAATGCATTTGACTTTCATTTTATTCAAATAGCTTTGTTGAATGTATTTGACTTTTAAATGATTTAAAAAGCTTTGTTTAAATGTGTTTGACTTTCATTGATTGAATTAGCTTTGTAGAATGCATTTGACTTTCATTTGATTCAAATAGCTTCTTTTAATACATTTGACTTAAATTTGATTCAAAAAGCTTTGTTTGAATGTGTTTAACTTTCATTTGATTCAATTAGCTTTGTAGAATGCATTTGACTTTCATTTTATTCAAATAGCTTTGTTGAATGTATTTGACTTTCAAATGATTTAAAAAGCTTTGTTTAAATGTGTTTGACTTTCATTGATTGAATTAGCTTTGTAGAATGCATTTGACTTTCATTTGATTCAAATAGCTTCTTTTAATACATTTGACTTAAATTTGATTCAAAAAGCTTTGTTTGAATGTGTTTAACTTTCATTTGATTCAATTAGCTTTGTAGAATGCATTTGACTTTCATTTTATTTAAATAGCTTTGTTGAATGTATTTGACTTTCAAATGATTTAAAAAGCTTTGTTTAAATGTGTTTGACTTTCATTGATTGAATTAGCTTTGTAGAATGCATTTGACTTTCATTTGATTCAAATTGCTTCTTTTAATACATTTGACTTAAATTTGATTCAAAAAGCTTTGTTTGAATGTGTTTAACTTTCATTTGATTCAATTAGCTTTGTAGAATGCATTTGACTTTTATTTGATTCAAATAGCTTCTTTGAATGCTTTTGACTTTAATTTGATTCAAAAAGCTTTGTTTGAATGTGTTTGACTTTCATTTGATTCAATTAGCTTTGTAGAATGCATTTGACTTTTATTTGATTCAAATAGCTTCTTTGAATGCTTTTGACTTTAATTTGATTCAAAAAGCTTTGTTTGAATGTGTTTGACTTTCATTCGATTCAATTAGCTTTGTAGAATGCATTTGACTTTCATTTGATTCAATTAGCTTTGTTGAATGTATTTGACTGTCAAATGATTTAAAAAGCTTTGTTTGAATGTGTTTGATTTTCATTTGATTCAATTAGCTTTGTAGAATACATTTGACTTTCATTTGATTCAAATAGCTTCTTTGAATGCATTTGACTTTAATTTGATTCAAAAAGCTTTGTTTGAATGTGTTTGATTTTCATTTGATTCAATTAACTTTGTAGAATGCATTTGACTTTCATTTGATTCAATTAGCTTTATTGAATGTATTTCACTTTTATATGATTTAAAAAGTTTTGTTTGATATGTTGACTTTCATTTGATTCAATTAGCTTTGTAGAATGCATTTGACTTTCATTTGATTCAATTAGCTTTGTTGAATGCATTTGACTATCATTTGATTCAAAAAGCTTTGTTTGAATGTGTTTGAATTTCATTTGATTCAATTAGCTTTGTAGAATGTATTTGACTTTCATTTGATTCAATTAGCTTTGTTGAAAGCATTTCACTTTCATTTGATTCAAAAAGCTTTGTTTGAATGTGTTTGACTTTAATTTGATTCACTTAGCTTTATTGAATGCATTTGACTTTCATTGGATTCAAAAAGCTTTGTTTGAATGTGTTTGACTTTCGTTTGATTCAATTTGCTTTGTAGAATGCATTTTACTTTCATTTGATTCAATTAGCTTTGTTGAAAGCATTTGACTTTCATTTGATTCAAAAAGCTTATTTTGAATGTGTTTGACTTTCATTTGATTCATTTAGCTTTGTAGAATACATTTGACTTTCATTTGGTTCAATTAGCTTTGTTGAATGTATTTGACTTTCATATGATTTAAAAAGCTTTGTTTGAATGTGTTTGACTTTCATTTGATTCAATTAGCTATGGAGAATCCATTTGACTTTCATTTGATTTAAATAGCTTCTTTTACTACATTTGACTTATATTTGATTCAAAAAGCTTTGTTTGAATGTGTTTAACTTTCATTTGATTCAATTAGCTTTGTAGAATGCATTTGACTTTCATTTTATTCAAATAGCTTTGTTGAATGTATTTGACTTTCAAATGATTTAAAAAGCTTTGTTTAAATGTGTTTGACTTTCATTGATTGAATTAGCTTTGTAGAATGCATTTGACTTTCATTTGATTCAAATAGCTTCTTTTAATACATTTGACTTAAATTTGATTCAAAAAGCTTTGTTTGAATGTGTTTGAATTTTATTTGATTCAATTAGCTTTGTAGAAATGCATTTGACTTTCATTTGATTTAATTAGCTTTGTTGAAAGCATTTCACTTTCATTTGATTCAAAAAGCTTTGTTTGAATGTGTTTGACTTTAATTTGATTCACTTAGCTTTATTGAATGCATTTGACTTTCATTGGATTCAAAAATCTTTGTTTGAATGTGTTTGACTTTCGTTTGATTCAATTTGCTTTGTAGAATGCATTTTACTTTCATTTGATTCAATTAGCTTTGTTGAAAGCATTTGACTTTCATTTGATTCAAAAAGCTTATTTTGAATGTGTTTGACTTTCATTTGATTCATTTAGCTTTGTAGAATACATTTGACTTTCATTTGGTTCAATTAGCTTTGTTGAATGTATTTGACTTTCATATGATTTAAAAAGCTTTGTTTGAATGTGTTTGACTTTCATTTGATTCAATTAGCTATGGAGAATCCATTTGACTTTCATTTGATTTAAATAGCTTCTTTTACTACATTTGACTTAAATTTGATTCAAAAAGCTTTGTTTGAATGTGTTTAACTTTCATTTGATTCAATTAGCTTTGTAGAATGCATTTGACTTTCATTTTATTCAAATAGCTTTGTTGAATGTATTTGACTTTCAAATGATTTAAAAAGCTTTGTTTAAATGTGTTTGACTTTCATTGATTGAATTAGCTTTGTAGAATGCATTTGACTTTCATTTGATTCAAATAGCTTCTTTTAATACATTTGACTTAAATTTGATTCAAAAAGCTTTGTTTGAATGTGTTTAACTTTCATTTGATTCAATTAGCTTTGTAGAATGCATTTGACTTTCATTTTATTCAAATAGCTTTGTTGAATGTATTTGACTTTCAAATGATTTAAAAAGCTTTGTTTAAATGTGTTTGACTTTCATTGATTGAATTAGCTTTGTAGAATGCATTTGACTTTCATTTGATTCAAATAGCTTCTTTTAATACATTTGACTTAAATTTGATTCAAAAAGCTTTGTTTGAATGTGTTTAACTTTCATTTGATTCAATTAGCTTTGTAGAATGCATTTGACTTTCATTTTATTCAAATAGCTTTGTTGAATGTATTTGACTTTCAAATGATTTAAAAAGCTTTGTTTAAATGTGTTTGACTTTCATTGATTGAATTAGCTTTGTAGAATGCATTTGACTTTCATTTGATTCAAATAGCTTCTTTTAATACATTTGACTTAAATTTGATTCAAAAAGCTTTGTTTGAATGTGTTTAACTTTCATTTGATTCAATTAGCTTTGTAGAATGCATTTGACTTTTATTTGATTCAAATAGCTTCTTTGAATGCTTTTGACTTTAATTTGATTCAAAAAGCTTTGTTTGAATGTGTTTGACTTTCATTTGATTCAATTAGCTTTGTAGAATGCATTTGACTTTTATTTGATTCAAATAGCTTCTTTGAATGCTTTTGACTTTAATTTGATTCAAAAAGCTTTGTTTGAATGTGTTTGACTTTCATTCGATTCAATTAGCTTTGTAGAATGCATTTGACTTTCATTTGATTCAATTAGCTTTGTTGAATGTATTTGACTTTCAAATGATTTAAAAAGCTTTGTTTGAATGTGTTTGATTTTCATTTGATTCAATTAGCTTTGTAGAATACATTTGACTTTCATTTGATTCAAATAGCTTCTTTGAATGCATTTGACTTTAATTTGATTCAAAAAGCTTTGTTTGAATGTGTTTGATTTTCATTTGATTCAATTAACCTTGTAGAATGCATTTGACTTTCATTTGATTCAATTAGCTTTATTGAATGTATTTCACTTTTATATGATTTAAAAAGTTTTGTTTGATATGTTGACTTTCATTTGATTCAATTAGCTTTGTAGAATGCATTTGACTTTCATTTGATTCAATTAGCTTTGTTGAATGCATTTGACTATCATTTGATTCAAAAAGCTTTGTTTGAATGTGTTTGAATTTCATTTGATTCAATTAACTTTGTAGAATGTATTTGACTTTCATTTGATTCAATTAGCTTTGTTGAAAGCATTTCACTTTCATTTGATTCAAAAAGCTTTGTTTGAATGTGTTTGACTTTAATTTGATTCACTTAGCTTTATTGAATGCATTTGACTTTCATTGGATTCAAAAAGCTTTGTTTGAATGTGTTTGACTTTCGTTTGATTCAATTTGCTTTGTAGAATGCATTTTACTTTCATTTGATTCAATTAGCTTTGTTGAAAGCATTTGACTTTCATTTGATTCAAAAAGCTTATTTTGAATGTGTTTGACTTTCATTTGATTCATTTAGCTTTGTAGAATACATTTGACTTTCATTTGGTTCAATTAGCTTTGTTGAATGTATTTGACTTTCATATGATTTAAAAAGCTTTGTTTGAATGTGTTTGACTTTCATTTGATTCAATTAGCTATGGAGAATCCATTTGACTTTCATTTGATTTAAATAGCTTCTTTTACTACATTTGACTTAAATTTGATTCAAAAAGCTTTGTTTGAATGTGTTTAACTTTCATTTGATTCAATTAGCTTTGTAGAATGCATTTGACTTTCATTTTATTCAAATAGCTTTGTTGAATGTATTTGACTTTCAAATGATTTAAAAAGCTTTGTTTAAATGTGTTTGACTTTCATTGATTGAATTAGCTTTGTAGAATGCATTTGACTTTCATTTGATTCAAATAGCTTCTTTTAATACATTTGACTTAAATTTGATTCAAAAAGCTTTGTTTGAATGTGTTTAACTTTCATTTGATTCAATTAGCTTTGTAGAATGCATTTGACTTTCATTTTATTCAAATAGCTTTGTTGAATGTATTTGACTTTCAAATGATTTAAAAAGCTTTGTTTAAATGTGTTTGACTTTCATTGATTGAATTAGCTTTGTAGAATGCATTTGACTTTCATTTGATTCAAATAGCTTCTTTTAATACATTTGACTTTGATGCGTATCCAAGGCATCAATATCATCATTTTATTACTTTAATTTATTTTTATTGAGTCATCTATTAATCATGAGGTTGAGTGGCGTCAATCCTAAAGTTACGCGTGATTAATCGAATTAGAGTTGGGGTAGAATTAGTAGATTGATAAGATATTATTTTCTAATATTATTAGAAGATAAATTTTGTTATTTAGGGTTAGTATTTAGTATTTATATCTTATATATTTTATTTTATCTTTTAGTTATCCTAACGGCATGGGATGTTTGCCTATAAATATTCTTTATTTTCATTAATGAAGGAGAGAGAAGTTTTGAGTTATAATTGATCAATTCGTATGAATTATTTTTAGCAAGAGAATTGCATATGATATTTTGCTGAGAAAGCTACCAATATAGTTGTTATTTAGTCTTGGTTAGATTAAATAGCTCCATATCCTAGTTACAATTTGATCTTGCTTAGATTTAATTGTTCCATATCCTTTAGATTTAGTCCCTTTATCCCAAAATTGTGCAAAGTCTAAAACTACTATCCATCTAAGGTCGAAATTTTAGTGGAGCCCATAAAAATACACATCAAATTGGTGTGGCTGCTGGGATTGCTGTTAGGCGAGGGAAACGGTGCACTTCTTGAAGTTTCATGCAAAAAAATTTGACGAAATCGGGCCTAATAACAATCAGTTTTGTAGGTCAGATTGTTTGGCTTTGTTATCCTTCGTTTCTAAAGCTTTTGAGGTGATTCTTTTTTTCAAATTGGTTAACTTTTTGTCTATTTTTCACCTGCAAAATTTAAGAATTTTTTAAGGAGCATAGATATTAAACTGGATTTGTTTTTGGCAACTGGTCAAAAATCGAGTTAATCTGATAGTGTTGAGAAAAAAATAAACTGCGAACACTTGGCTTGGAATTCTTGGCTGATTTTTTGGTCGAGTATTTTAGACATGTAGGGCTATCATCGTACAAAATTTCAGAAGTTTTTGAGGTGTTTTGATTGGGTTTTTGTCCTCAAACTTTTGATCAAATTTTGGACCGGTTTTGTGAGTTTAATCATTCATATAAACATGGAGAATCAAAGTTTGTTTGAAGCATTTATGATGGAAATCAAGAAAATGAATGAATATTTGGATAGAATCGAAGCACATCATCAAAGATGTATCGTGAGATGTGGCTTACAAGATATGTCTTGTGAGAAGGAGAAAGTAGAGCAACCTATTGTTACGGCTATATACGAGGAAAAGATTGTATCTTTACCGAGTGATAATTTTACAAATCCAATTTTAGAGCAATCTCGTGAACAACTACTAGAAGAAAAAGAAATTATGGAGCACAAAAGTGCATATCTGTCTAGTTTCGTTGACGAGGAGGTTACATTTGTGATGTCTAAATTGGAATCAAAAAGTCAAATTTCTACAACTTCCTTTTACGGTGATAATTGGGATACAAATATTTTCACGTATTATTTCCATTATATTGAATGCATAAACAAAGGTGTTTCATCAATTAAATTTTTGGAGCATTCAATTGAAGTTTGTGGTGCATTTAATGGTGTAAGTTATAAGCATGGCTTGGTTGGATGGAGACATATTCTTTTAGTTCATGTTCGATTAATTTGGATGATATCTTGGTTCCATGCTTTGCTAAAACTTGAGGTCAAGTTTTTTTTTCAAGAGGGGGAGTATGATGCGTATCCAAGGCATCAATATCATCATTTTATTACTTTAATTTATTTTTATTGAGTCATCTATTAATCATGAGGTTGAGTGGCGTCAATCCTAAAGTTACGCGTGATTAATCGAATTAGAGTTGGGGTAGAATTAGTAGATTGATAAGATATTATTTTCTAATATTATTAGAAGATAAATTTTGTTATTTAGGGTTAGTATTTAGTATTTATATCTTATATATTTTATTTTATCTTTTAGTTATCCTAACGGCATGGGATGTTTGCCTATAAATATTCTTTATTTTCATTAATGAAGGAGAGAGAAGTTTTGAGTTATAATTGATCAATTCGTATGAATTGTTTTTAGCAAGAGAATTGCATATGATATTTTGCTGAGAAAGCTACCAATATAGTTGTTATTTAGTCTTGGTTAGATTAAATAGCTCCATATCCTAGTTACAATTTGATCTTGCTTAGATTTAATTGTTCCATATCCTTTAGATTTAGTCCCTTTATCCCAAAATTGTGCAAAGTCTAAAACTACTATCCATCTAAGGTCGAAATTTTAGTGGAGCCCATAAAAATACACATCAGACTTAAATTTGATTCAAAAAGCTTTGTTTGAATGTGTTTAACTTTCATTTGATTCAATTAGCTTTGTAGAATGCATTTGACTTTCATTTTATTCAAATAGCTTTGTTGAATGTATTTGACTTTCAAATGATTTAAAAAGCTTTGTTTAAATGTGTTTGACTTTCATTGATTGAATTAGCTTTGTAGAATGCATTTGACTTTCATTTGATTCAAATAGCTTCTTTTAATACATTTGACTTAAATTTGATTCAAAAAGCTTTGTTTGAATGTGTTTAACTTTCATTTGATTCAATTAGCTTTGTAGAATGCATTTGACTTTTATTTGATTCAAATAGCTTCTTTGAATGCTTTTGACTTTAATTTGATTCAAAAAGCTTTGTTTGAATGTGTTTGACTTTCATTTGATTCAATTAGCTTTGTAGAATGCATTTGACTTTCATTTGATTCAATTAGCTTTGTTGAATGTATTTGACTTTCAAATGATTTAAAAAGCTTTGTTTGAATGTGTTTGACTTTCATTTGATTCAATTAGCTTTGTAGAATACATTTGACTTTCATTTGATTCAAATAACTTCTTTGAATGCATTTGACTTTAATTTGATTCAAAAAGCTTTGTTTGAATGTGTTTGATTTTCATTTGATTCAATTAACTTTGTAGAATGCATTTGACTTTCATTTGATTCAATTAGCTTTATTGAATGTATTTCACTTTTATATGATTTAAAAAGTTTTGTTTGATATGTTGACTTTCATTTGATTCAATTAGCTTTGTAGAATGCATTTGACTTTCATTTGATTCAATTAGCTTTGTTGAATGCATTTGACTATCATTTGATTCAAAAAGCTTTGTTTGAATGTGTTTGAATTTCATTTGATTCAATTAGCTTTGTAGAATGTATTTGACTTTCATTTGATTCAATTAGCTTTGTTGAAAGCATTTCACTTTCATTTGATTCAAAAAGCTTTGTTTGAATGTGTTTGACTTTAATTTGATTCACTTAGCTTTATTGAATGCATTTGACTTTCATTGGATTCAAAAAGCTTTGTTTGAATGTGTTTGACTTTCGTTTGATTCAATTTGCTTTGTAGAATGCATTTTACTTTCATTTGATTCAATTAGCTTTGTTGAAAGCATTTGACTTTCATTTGATTCAAAAAGCTTATTTTGAATGTGTTTGACTTTCATTTGATTCATTTAGTTTTGTAGAATACATTTTACTTTCATTTGGTTCAATTAGCTTTGTTGAATGTATTTGACTTTCATATGATTTAAAAAGCTTTGTTTGAATGTGTTTGACTTTCATTTGATTCAATTAGCTATGGAGAATCCATTTGACTTTCATTTGATTTAAATAGCTTCTTTTACTACATTTGACTTAAATTTGATTCAAAAAGCTTTGTTTGAATGTGTTTAACTTTCATTTGATTCAATTAGCTTTGTAGAATGCATTTGACTTTCATTTTATTCAAATAGCTTTGTTGAATGTATTTGACTTTCAAATGATTTAAAAAGCTTTGTTTAAATGTGTTTGACTTTCATTGATTGAATTAGCTTTGTAGAATGCATTTGACTTTCATTTGATTCAAATAGCTTCTTTTAATACATTTGACTTAAATTTGATTCAAAAAGCTTTGTTTGAATGTGTTTAACTTTCATTTGATTCAATTAGCTTTGTAGAATGCATTTGACTTTCATTTTATTCAAATAGCTTTGTTGAATGTATTTGACTTTCAAATGATTTAAAAAACTTTGTTTAAATGTGTTTGACTTTCATTGATTGAATTAGCTTTGTAGAATGCATTTGACTTTCATTTGATTCAAATAGCTTCTTTTAATACATTTGACTTAAATTTGATTCAAAAAGCTTTGTTTGAATGTGTTTAACTTTCATTTGATTCAATTAGCTTTGTAGAATGCATTTGACTTTTATTTGATTCAAATAGCTTCTTTGAATGCTTTTGACTTTAATTTGATTCAAAAAGCTTTGTTTGAATGTGTTTGACTTTCATTTGATTCAATTAGCTTTGTAGAATGCATTTGACTTTCATTTGATTCAATTAGCTTTGTTGAATGCATTTGACTATCATTTGATTCAAAAAGCTTTGTTTGAATGTGTTTGACTTTCATTTGATTCAATTAGCTTTGTAGAATGTATTTGACTTTCATTTGATTCAATTAGCTTCTTTGAATGCATTTGACTTTAATTTGATTCAAAAAGCTTTGTTTGAATGTGTTTGATTTTCATTTGATTCAATTAACTTTGTAGAATGCATTTGACTTTCATTTGATTCAATTAGCTTTATTGAATGTATTTCACTTTTATATGATTTAAAAAGTTTTGTTTGATATGTTTGACTTTCATTTGATTCAATTAGCTTTGTAGAATGCATTTGACTTTCATTTGATTCAATTAGCTTTGTTGAATGTATTTGACTTTCATATGATTTTAAAAGCTTTGTTTGAATGTGTTTGACTTTCATATTATTCAATTAGCTTTGTAGTATACATTTGACTTTCATTTGATTCAAATAGCTTCTTTGAATGCATTTGACTTTAATTTGATTCAAAAAGATTTGTTTGAATGTGTTTGACTTTCATTTGAATTAATTAGCTTTGTAGAATGCATTTGACTTTCATATGATTTAAAAAGCTTTGTTTGAATTTGTTTCACTTTCGTTTGATTCAATTAGCTTTGTAGAATGCATTTGATTTTCATTTGATTCCATTAGCTTTGTTGAAAGCATTTGACTTTCATTTGATTCAAAAAGCTTTGTTTGAATGTGTTTGACTTTCATTTTATACAATTACCTTTGTAGAATGCATTATACTTTCATTTGATTCAATTAGCTTTTTAGAATGCATTTGACTTTCATTTGATTCAATTAGCTTTGTTGAATGCATTTGACTATCATTTGATTCAAAAAGCTTTGTTTGAATGTGTTTGAATTTCATTTGATTCAATTAGCTTTGTAGAATGTATTTGACTTTCATTTGATTCAATTAGCTTTGTTGAAAGCATTTCACTTTCATTTGATTCAAAAAGCTTTGTTTGAATGTGTTTGACTTTAATTTGATTCACTTAGCTTTATTGAATGCATTTGACTTTCATTGGATTCAAAAAGCTTTGTTTGAATGTGTTTGACTTTCATTTGATTCAATTAGCTATGGAGAATCCATTTGACTTTCATTTGATTTAAATAGCTTCTTTTACTACATTTGACTTAAATTTGATTCAAAAAGCTTTGTTTGAATGTGTTTAACTTTCATTTGATTCAATTAGCTTTGTAGAATGCATTTGACTTTCATTTTATTCAAATAGCTTTGTTGAATGTATTTGACTTTCAAATGATTTAAAAAGCTTTGTTTAAATGTGTTTGACTTTCATTGATTGAATTAGCTTTGTAGAATGCATTTGACTTTCATTTGATTCAAATAGCTTCTTTTAATACATTTGACTTAAATTTGATTCAAAAAGCTTTGTTTGAATGTGTTTAACTTTCATTTGATTCAATTAGCTTTGTAGAATGCATTTGACTTTCATTTTATTCAAATAGCTTTGTTGAATGTATTTGACTTTCAAATGATTTAAAAAGCTTTGTTTAAATGTGTTTGACTTTCATTTGATTCAATTAGCTTTGTAGAATGTATTTGACTTTCATTTGATTCAATTAGCTTCTTTGAATGCATTTGACTTTAATTTGATTCAAAAAGCTTTGTTTGAATGTGTTTGATTTTCATTTGATTCAATTAACTTTGTAGAATGCATTTGACTTTCATTTGATTCAATTAGCTTTATTGAATGTATTTCACTTTTATATGATTTAAAAAGTTTTGTTTGATATATTTGACTTTCATTTGATTCAATTAGCTTTGTAGAATGCATTTGACTTTCATTTGGTTCAATTAGCTTTGTTGAATGTATTTGACTTTCATATGATTTAAAAAGCTTTGTTTGAATGTGTTTGACTTTCATTTGATTCAATTAGCTATGGAGAATCCATTTGACTTTCATTTGATTTAAATAGCTTCTTTTACTACATTTGACTTAAATTTGATTCAAAAAGCTTTGTTTGAATGTGTTTAACTTTCATTTGATTCAATTAGCTTTGTAGAATGCATTTGACTTTCATTTTATTCAAATAGCTTTGTTGAATGTATTTGACTTTCAAATGATTTAAAAAGCTTTGTTTAAATGTGTTTGACTTTCATTGATTGAATTAGCTTTGTAGAATGCATTTGACTTTCATTTGATTTAAGTAGCTTCTTTTAATACATTTGCTTTAAATTTGATTCAAAAAGCTTTGTTTGAATGTGTTTAACTTTCATTTGATTCAATTAGCTTTGTAGAATGCATTTGACTTTCATTTTATTCAAATAGCTTTGTTGAATGTATTTGACTTTCATATGATTTAAAAAGCTTTGTTTAAATGTGTTTGACTTTCATTGATTGAATTAGCTTTGTAGAATGCATTTGACTTTTATTTGATTCAAATAGCTTCTTTTAATACATTTGACTTAAATTTGATTCAAAAAGCTTTGTTTGAATGTGTTTAACTTTCATTTGATTCAATTAGCTTTGTAGAATGCATTTGACTTTCATTTTATTCAAATAGCTTTGTTGAATGTATTTGACTTTCAAATGATTTAAAAAGCTTTGTTTAAATGTGTTTGACTTTCATTTGATTCAATTAGCTTTGTAGAATGTATTTGACTTTCATTTGATTCAATTAGCTTCTTTGAATGCATTTGACTTTAATTTGATTCAAAAAGCTTTGTTTGAATGTGTTTGATTTTCATTTGATTCAATTAACTTTGTAGAATGCATTTGACTTTCATTTGATTCAATTAGCTTTATTGAATGTATTTCACTTTTATATGATTTAAAAAGTTTTGTTTGATATATTTGACTTTCATTTGATTCAATTAGCTTTGTAGAATGCATTTGACTTTCATTTGGTTCAATTAGCTTTGTTGAATGTATTTGACTTTCATATGATTTAAAAAGCTTTGTTTGAATGTGTTTGACTTTCATTTGATTCAATTAGCTATGGAGAATCCATTTGACTTTCATTTGATTTAAATAGCTTCTTTTACTACATTTGACTTAAATTTGATTCAAAAAGCTTTGTTTGAATGTGTTTAACTTTCATTTGATTCAATTAGCTTTGTAGAATGCATTTGACTTTCATTTTATTCAAATAGCTTTGTTGAATGTATTTGACTTTCAAATGATTTAAAAAGCTTTGTTTAAATGTGTTTGACTTTCATTGATTGAATTAGCTTTGTAGAATGCATTTGACTTTCATTTGATTTAAGTAGCTTCTTTTAATACATTTGCTTTAAATTTGATTCAAAAAGCTTTGTTTGAATGTGTTTAACTTTCATTTGATTCAATTAGCTTTGTAGAATGCATTTGACTTTCATTTTATTCAAATAGCTTTGTTGAATGTATTTGACTTTCATATGATTTAAAAAGCTTTGTTTAAATGTGTTTGACTTTCATTGATTGAATTAGCTTTGTAGAATGCATTTGACTTTTATTTGATTCAAATAGCTTCTTTTAATACATTTGACTTAAATTTGATTCAAAAAGCTTTGTTTGAATGTGTTTAACTTTCATTTGATTCAATTAGCTTTGTAGAATGCATTTGACTTTTATTTGATTCAAATAGCTTCTTTGAATGCTTTTGACTTTAATTTGATTCAAAAAGCTTTGTTTGAATGTGTTTGACTTTCATTTGATTCAATTAGCTTTGTAGAATGCATTTGACTTTCATTTGATTCAATTAGCTTTGTTGAATGCATTTGACTATCATTTGATTCAAAAAGCTTTGTTTGAATGTGTTTGACTTTCATTTGATTCAATTAGCTTTGTAGAATACATTTGACTTTCATTTGATTCAAATAGCTTCTTTGAATGCATTTGACTTTAATTTGATTCAAAAAGCTTTGTTTGAATGTGTTTGATTTTCATTTGATTCAATTAACTTTGTAGAATGCATTTGACTTTCATTTGATTCAATTAGCTTTATTGAATGTATTTCACTTTTATATGATTTAAAAAGTTTTGTTTGATATGTTTGACTTTCATTTGACTCAATTAGCTTTGTAGAATGCATTTGACTTTCATTTGATTCAATTAGCTTTGTTGAATGCATTTGACTATCATTTGATTCAAAAAGCTTTGTTTGAATGTGTTTGAATTTCATTTGATTCAATTAGCTTTGTAGAATGTATTTGACTTTCATTTGATTCAATTAGCTTTGTTGAAAGCATTTCACTTTCATTTGATTCAAAAAGCTTTGTTTGAATGTGTTTGACTTTAATTTGATTCCCTTAGCTTTATTGAATGCATTTGACTTTCATTGGATTCAAAAAGCTTTGTTTGAATGTGTTTGACTTTCGTTTGATTCAATTTGCTTTGTAGAATGCATTTTACTTTCATTTGATTCAATTAGCTTTGTTGAAAGCATTTGACTTTCATTTGATTCAAAAAGCTTATTTTCAATGTGTTTGACTTTCATTTGATTCATTTAGCTTTGTAGAATACATTTGACTTTCATTTGGTTCAATTAGCTTTGTTGAATGTATTTGACTTTCATATGATTTAAAAAGCTTTGTTTGAATGTGTTTGACTTTCATTTGATTCTATTAGCTATGGAGAATCCATTTGACTTTCATTTGATTTAAATAGCTTCTTTTACTGTTGTATATTTGGAGTGTCAACCCGAAATATACAAGGGTTGAACCAAGATAGTCAAGGCTAATGAACCAAATAGCTTCTTAGATACAGTTACACCACTAAGAAACGAAATGGGTTCCTAAGATCACAAGCCAACTAATAGCCTAAACTAGTTAGCTAAGCAAAGGAAACGAAATTCCAAATCCAAGAATTTCAGGTTTGTTTCTAATCCAAGAAACGAATGTAAAGACAAAGTTGTTTGTTCGAAATAATCTGATTTTTCATTCACATTTGCTTGCTATTTATACAAACTAATTTAAGTGACTTTTCAGCTCACTTGTTACACGCCTAAGCTAAGCATCAAAAGCAGATATTGCGTCTAGATACATCAATAAAAGAAGCTAAGCTTAACTAGATACATCAAAAGGAAAAAGTGGCGGTTTGTAACCTCCATATTAAGGCTTCATCAAATCAGAAATAAAGAGCATAACTCTCCCTTGATTCTCGTCCAACAAAGCAGCAAGTAAGAAGCAAAACAGCCCCTTAATTCACGCCCAATTCAAACAGCAAAAAGAAGTGTAACTCCTCCTTGATTCAAGCCTTGGATCAAGCTTGAATGTATGTAGACAAGAGTGTACTTGGACGCCTTTTAGATGCTCATTTGCTGACTGAAATCTACGCCCACTTGAAGGCTTAATTGAAAGCTTGTAACCCCTCATTGAAACTGATTGTAACACCCAAGTTAAAGCCTCGAAATTCCCTTTAAAGAATTTCGGATTCTATGCTTCTTTCACAAGCTTAAATGGCTGCCTTCTTGATGTATCTTGCACTTGTACTTTGTGTGAATGTAACATTACATTTTTCGAACTATAAGCAGCTAAAAGAACTAAAAGACAATGTAACTAATTTGCAAACTTAAAATAAGACTAAAGTTTACAACTTATTTAAAGCATAAAAGAACTAGAATGAACTAGTCAATAAGAACAACAAGAAACTCAAAGGATTGAATATCTTGCTGCACATAGATAGAACGCATAGCACCAATGCATGATGCTACGTCTTGGACCAAAGAAACGTCCATAACCAAGTTGTTAGGCTTGGCTACAACATTCCCCCCTTCTTGAAAAGAGTTTGCCCTCAAACTCGGCAACTCTTCAAACTCATCATAGTAAGGTGATAAATCAGCCACATTAAAGGTGCTAGAAACACCATAGTCTCCGGGCAACTCAACTTTGTAAGCATTATCATTCACCTTTTCAACAATAGAAAATGGACCATCACTACGAGGACTAACCTTGGAACGCCTCTTGGAAGGAAATCTTTCCTTTCGTAGATGAATCCAAACCAAATCACCAGGTTGAAAACGGACCTCCTTTCTCTTCTTGTCATGGTAGGCTTTAGTCTTTGCATTAGTTTGTTCAATTCGAGAACGAACTTGCTCATGCATAGACTTGATTTCTTTGGCACGCACCTCGGCATCATGACTAAACTTGTTAGGTGAGGGAATGGGAGCAAGATCAATAGGAGTACAAGGATTGAATCCATACACAACTTCAAAAGGACTCAGACCGGTTGTCTTGCTAGGCACTCTGTTATAAGCAAACTCCGCATGAGGGAGCATCTCTTCCCATTGCTTGGGACGTTTAGTAGCCAAAGTTCGCAACAAAGTTCCCAAAGTTCTATTAGTCACTTCGGTTTGGCCATCAGTTTGAGGATGACTTGAAGTGCTAAAGGTCAACTTTGTGCCCATCTTCTTCCATAATGTAAGCCAAAAATGACTTAGGAATTTTGGATCACGATCACTCACCATGGACTTAGGTACACCATGTAAGCGCACAATCTCATTGAAAAACAAGTTAGCAACATGAGTAGCATCATAAGTTGTACGACAAGCAATAAAATGAGCCATTTTAGAAAAACGGTCCACAACAACCATAATAGAATCTTTCTTTCGTTGGGTCATAGGAAGTCCCACAACGAAATCAAGACTAACATCTTCCCATGGAGCTTGCGGAATAGGCAAGGGCAAAAGATAGCCTTGTGGAAGACTATGACTCTTGGCCTTTTGACAAACCACGCATCTTTTCACAATAAACTCCACGTCACGAACCAATCTAGGCCAATGAAAGTACTCTTGCACAAGAAGAGTAGTCTTCTCTATGCCAAAGTGTCCCGCCATTCCTCCTTCATGAAACTCTTTGATAAGAGATTCTCTTAGGCTTGATCTTGGAATGCACAACCTGTTTCCTTTGAACAAATAGCCATCTAAAATGTAATAATCTTTGTAAGCATGATTAGAACATTTTAGAAATAAATCACCAAAGTCATGATCGTTTTTGTAACTTGCTTTCACATCTTCAACACTAATCACTTTTGCCTTGAAAGAATTCAAAAGTGTGTATCTCCTTGAAAGTGCATCAGCTCCTTTATTCATTGCGCCTCTCCTATGCTTGATCACAAAATGAAAAGCTTGCAAATACTCCACCCATTTGGCATGGCGTGGTTGGAGTTTTTGTTGGCTTTGAAGATATTTGAGGGCTTCATGATCTGAATGAAGGATGAACTCCTTGGAAATGAGGTAATGTCTCCAACGGTCCAAAGCACGAACAAGAGCAAAGAACTCCTTATCATAGGTGCTATACTTCCGTTGTGCTTCATTGAGTTTTTCACTAAAGTAGGCAAGGGGACGCCCAACTTGTGACAAAACAGCACCAATACCAACTCCACTAGCATCACATTCAACTTCAAAAACTTCATCAAAGTTAGGCAAAGAAAGAATAGGTGCACTAGTAAGTTGATGCTTTACCTCATCAAAGGCCTTTTGAGCCTTATCATTCCAAACTAACTTCTGATTTTTAGTTAGCTCCGTGATAGGTGCCATGAGGGTACTAAAATTCCGCACAAATCTTCTATAGAAAGAAGCAAGTCCATGAAAACTACGAACTTGTTGAATTGTTTGTGGCGTGGGCCACTCACGAATTGCAGCAACTTTCTTTTCGTCAACTTCTATGCCTTGAGAGGAAACTTTGAAACCAAGAAAAATAACTTGGGAAGTGAAAAAATGACACTTCTCTAAGTTACCATATAGTTGCTCACGAGCAAGGGCTTCAAAAACCTGTTGCAAATGCATAGCATGCTCTTCTTCTTCCCTACTATACACCAAAATATCATCAAAATAGACTACAACAAATTTACCCATGAAAGGTTGCATAACCTGATTCATAAGGCGCATAAATGTAGATGGTGCATTAGACAAACCAAATGGCATCACAAGCCACTCATAGAGGCCCTCCTTTGTCTTGAAAGCGGTCTTCCATTCATCTCCTTCGAAAATTCGAATTTGATGATAGCCACTTCTCAAATCAATTTTAGAGAACACTTTAGAACCATGCAAATCATCAAGTAAATCATTCAACCTTGGAATAGGAAATCGGTACTTGATAGTGATCTTGTTGATTGATCTACTATCAACACACATGCGCCACTCTCCATTCTTCTTAGGCACAATCAAGGTAGGACAAGCACATGGACTAAGAGACTTACGAATAAGACCCTTTGACAACAGTTCCTCCACTTGTCTTCTAATTTCCTCGGTCTCTTTGGGATTGGTTCTATAGGCTGGTTTGTTTGGGAGCATGGATCCGGGCACAAGATCAATCTTGTGTTGGATGTCACGCTTTGGGGGTAATCCGTGAGGGATATCTTTGGGGAAAACATGGGAATAGGTGTTGAGAAGAGAGGTGAGGAGTGGGTGGTTTTTTTCTTTGGACGGTTGAGAGGGGGTATCAAGTTGGCTCAAAATGAAGTGTTTGTGAGCCCTATACTCACGAAATTCAGATTTTATGAGAGTGGTGAGGGAAATGGGAGGCGTGGATATGGGGTGGTCATTTTTGAGGATTAAAGGGGTTAGGACAATTTTCTTTCCATCCTTAGAAAAGGAGTAGGTGTTTTTGTAACCATCATGCATCACACGTCTATCAAATAACCAAGGTCTACCAAGTAAAACATGACATGCATCCATAGGTACAACATCACACCATAATTTTTCCTCATAAGTTTTACCAATGCTAAATGATAACAAGACTTGTTGTGTGACATGAATCCCTTTACTATGACTTAACCATTGAATTTTATATGGTGTAGGATGAGGGATAGTTTTCATTTTCAGCTTGTCTATCATTACTCGTGAAGCTACATTGGTACAACTACCTCCATCAATAATCAAAGTGCATACCTTTCCACCAATGGTGCAACGAGTGTGAAAGATTGCCTCACGTTGCAAGCTCCCTTCTTGGTCCAACATATTGCTAAGCGTACGTCGAACCACCAAACATTCTCCTTCATCCGGACCTAGGCACACATACTCATCATTCTCTTCAAGATTGCTGTCCTCTTCAACCTCTAATTCGTTCTCCTCTTCATACTCTACCAAAGTAACAATTTTTTTATTTGGACAATCACTAGCCATATGTCCAAGGCCTTGACACCTAAAGCATCTTCTTGGGGCTGGTTTTGGGTTGGAATTTTGGGTGTTTTGTGAAGGTGGTTTAGAAGTAGGCTGAATGGATGTGGGTTTGAAAGGTGGGAAATTGGTTGTTTGTTTTCTTTGGGGAAATGAGGATTGAGAAGTAAAACGTGAAGGTTCACTTTTACCTCTTGCTTTTTGTTGCTGCTCTATCTTGTGTGCCAAGATAATGAGCTCTTCAAGAGTGGTGTAAGGGTGTAGTTCGGCTACATTGGCTACTTTTGGGTCAAGTCCGCCTAGGAACCGAACCAAAGTTTGAGGCTCATCTTCCTCTACTCCACACTTCATAACAAATCCTTCAAACTCCCTAGCATATTCCTCTACTGATTTCGTACCTTGCTTAAGGTTATGGAATTTTGAAAAGTTTTCTTGCACATAGTATGTGGGAAGAAACTTTTGTTTCAGCAATTTCTTCATCTTAACCCATGATCTCACTTTTTCTTTGTCTTGCCTTTCCCTCTTGGCGCACACACTAGCCCACCAAGTTGAGGCATATTTTCGTAGCTTCAAGGCCACAATTTTCACCTTTTTCTCTTCCGGTGTTTGCTTATAGTCAAACACTCTCTCCACCGTTCTTAACCATTCTACAAACTCATCAGCATCGAGTTTGCCATCATACTCCGGGATGTCAGCCTTAATGTCATTATTAGGCCGTGACCTTTCTCTTTCATGAAAAGGTCTTTCATTGTGATTGAAATTAGATTCACTCACTTCTTCATCACTATGATTGGGTGTACCCTCTTTTTGATGGCGCAACTTAGTAGAAAGATCTTTTAACTGAGCTTGCAAATATTGCATTCGTTGCTCCATATCTTCTTTCTCTTGTGCAACCTTATTGACATATTCTTGCCAATTAGAGGGTGGGATGTCGGACATGGTTTGTGTTAGGGTATGTGTTTGGGGTATTTGTTTGGGTATTTGTTTGCTAGGTCCCCCTCCTTCTAGCGCCAAATGTTGTATATTTGGAGTGTCAACCCGAAATATACAAGGGTTGAACCAAGATAGTCAAGGCTAATGAACCAAATAGCTTCTTAGATACAGTTACACCACTAAGAAACGAAATGGGTTCCTAAGATCACAAGCCAACTAATAGCCTAAACTAGTTAGCTAAGCAAAGGAAACGAAATTCCAAATCCAAGAATTTCAGGTTTGTTTCTAATCCAAGAAACGAATGTAAAGACAAAGTTGTTTGTTCGAAATAATCTGATTTTTCATTCACATTTGCTTGCTATTTATACAAACTAATTTAAGTGACTTTTCAGCTCACTTGTTACACGCCTAAGCTAAGCATCAAAAGCAGATATTGCGTCTAGATACATCAATAAAAGAAGCTAAGCTTAACTAGATACATCAAAAGGAAAAAGTGGCGGTTTGTAACCTCCATATTAAGGCTTCATCAAATCAGAAATAAAGAGCATAACTCTCCCTTGATTCTCGTCCAACAAAGCAGCAAGTAAGAAGCAAAACAACCCCTTAATTCACGCCCAATTCAAACAGCAAAAAGAAGTGTAACTCCTCCTTGATTCAAGCCTTGGATCAAGCTTGAATGTATGTAGACAAGAGTGTACTTGGACGCCTTTTAGATGCTCATTTGCTGACTGAAATCTACGCCCACTTGAAGGCTTAATTGAAAGCTTGTAACCCCTCATTGAAACTGATTGTAACACCCAAGTTAAAGCCTCGAAATTCCCTTTAAAGAATTTCGGATTCTATGCTTCTTTCACAAGCTTAAATGGCTGCCTTCTTGATGTATCTTGCACTTGTACTTTGTGTGAATGTAACATTACATTTTTCGAACTATAAGCAGCTAAAAGAACTAAAAGACAATGTAACTAATTTGCAAACTTAAAATAAAACTAAAGTTTACAACTTATTTAAAGCATCAAAGAACTAGAATGAACTAGTCAATAAGAACAACAAGAAACTCAAAGGATTGAATATCTTGCTGCACATAGATAGAACGCATAGCACCAATGCATGATGCTACGTCTTGGACCAAAGAAACGTCCATAACCAAGTTGTTAGGCTTGGCTACAACATTTACTACATTTGACTTAAATTTGATTCAAAAAGCTTTGTTTGAATGTGTTTAACTTTCATTTGATTCAATTAGCTTTGTAGAATGCATTTGACTTTCATTTTATTCAAATAGCTTTGTTGAATGTATTTGACTTTCAAATGATTTAAAAAGCTTTGTTTAAATGTGTTTGACTTTCATTGATTGAATTAGCTTTGTAGAATGCATTTGACTTTCATTTGATTCAAATAGCTTCTTTTAATACATTTGACTTAAATTTGATTCAAAAAGCTTTGTTTGAATGTGTTTAACTTTCATTTGATTCAATTAGCTTTGTAGAATGCATTTGACTTTCATTTTATTCAAATAGCTTTGTTGAATGTATTTGACTTTCAAATGATTTAAAAAGCTTTGTTTAAATGTGTTTGACTTTCATTGATTGAATTAGCTTTGTAGAATGCATTTGACTTTCATTTGATTCAAATAGCTTCTTTTAATACATTTGACTTAAATTTGATTCAAAAAGCTTTGTTTGAATGTGTTTAACTTTCATTTGATTCAATTAGCTTTGTAGAATGCATTTGACTTTCATTTTATTCAAGTAGCTTTGTTGAATGTGTTTGACTTTCAAATGATTTAAAAAGCTTTGTTTAAATGTGTTTGACTTTCATTGATTGAATTAGCTTTGTAGAATGCATTTGACTTTCATTTGATTCAAATAGCTTCTTTTAATACATTTGACTTAAATTTGATTTTAAAAGCTTTGTTTGAATGTGTTTAACTTTCATTTGATTCAATTAGCTTTGTAGAATGCATTTGACTTTTATTTGATTCAAATAGCTTCTTTGAATGCTTTTGACTTTAATTTGATTCAAAAAGCTTTGTTTGAATGTGTTTGACTTTCATTTGATTCAATTAGCTTTGTAGAATGCATTTGACTTTCATTTGATTCAATTAGCTTTGTTGAATGTATTTGACTTTCAAATGATTTAAAAAGCTTTGTTTGAATGTGTTTGACTTTCATTTGATTCAATTAGCTTTGTAGAATACATTTGACTTTCATTTGATTCAAATAGCTTCTTTGAATGCATTTGACTTTAATTTGATTCAAAAAGCTTTGTTTGAATGTGTTTGATTTTCATTTGATTCAATTAACTTTGTAGAATGCATTTGACTTTCATTTGATTCAATTAGCTTTATTGAATGTATTTCACTTTTATATGATTTAAAAAGTTTTGTTTGATATGTTGACTTTCATTTGATTCAATTAGCTTTGTAGAATGCATTTGACTTTCATTTGATTCAATTAGCTTTGTTGAATGCATTTGACTATCATTTGATTCAAAAAGCTTTGTTTGAATGTGTTTGACTTTCATTTGATTCAATTAGCTTTTTAGAATTCATTTGACTTTCATTTGATTCAATTAGCTTTGTTGAAAGCATTTGACTTTCATTTGATTCAAAAAGCTTGGTTTGAATGTGTTTGACTTTCATTTGATTCAATTAGCTTTGTAGAATGCATTTGACTTTCATTTGATTCAATTAGCTTTGTTGAATGTATTTGACTTTCATATGATTTAAAAAGCTTTGTTTAAATGTGTTTGACTTTCATTGATTGAATTAGCTTTGTAGAATGCATTTGACTTTCATTTGATTCAAATAGCTTCTTTTAATACATTTGACTTAAATTTGATTCAAAAAGCTTTGTTTGAATGTGTTTAACTTTCATTTGATTCAATTAGCTTTGTAGAATGCATTTGACTTTCATTTTATTCAAATAGCTTTGTTGAATGTATTTGACTTTCAAATGATTTAAAAAGCTTTGTTTAAATGTGTTTGACTTTCATTGATTGAATTAGCTTTGTAGAATGCATTTGACTTTCATTTGATTCAAATAGCTTCTTTTAATACATTTGACTTAAATTTGATTCAAAAAGCTTTGTTTGAATGTGTTTAACTTTCATTTGATTCAATTAGCTTTGTAGAATGCATTTGACTTTCATTTTATTCAAATAGCTTTGTTGAATGTGTTTGACTTTCAAATGATTTAAAAAGCTTTGTTTAAATGTGTTTGACTTTCATTGATTGAATTAGCTTTGTAGAATGCATTTGACTTTCATTTGATTCAAATAGCTTCTTTTAATACATTTGACTTAAATTTGATTTTAAAAGCTTTGTTTGAATGTGTTTAACTTTCATTTGATTCAATTAGCTTTGTAGAATGCATTTGACTTTTATTTGATTCAAATAGCTTCTTTGAATGCTTTTGACTTTAATTTGATTCAAAAAGCTTTGTTTGAATGTGTTTGACTTTCATTTGATTCAATTAGCTTTGTAGAATGCATTTGACTTTCATTTGATTCAATTAGCTTTGTTGAATGTATTTGACTTTCAAATGATTTAAAAAGCTTTGTTTGAATGTGTTTGACTTTCATTTGATTCAATTAGCTTTGTAGAATACATTTGACTTTCATTTGATTCAAATAGCTTCTTTGAATGCATTTGACTTTAATTTGATTCAAAAAGCTTTGTTTGAATGTGTTTGATTTTCATTTGATTCAATTAACTTTGTAGAATGCATTTGACTTTCATTTGATTCAATTAGCTTTATTGAATGTATTTCACTTTTATATGATTTAAAAAGTTTTGTTTGATATGTTGACTTTCATTTGATTCAATTAGCTTTGTAGAATGCATTTGACTTTCATTTGATTCAATTAGCTTTGTTGAATGCATTTGACTATCATTTGATTCAAAAAGCTTTGTTTGAATGTGTTTGAATTTCATTTGATTCAATTAGCTTTGTAGAATGTATTTGACTTTCATTTGATTCAATTAGCTTTGTTGAAAGCATTTCACTTTCATTTGATTCAAAAAGCTTTGTTTGAATGTGTTTGACTTTAATTTGATTCACTTAGCTTTATTGAATGCATTTGACTTTCATTGGATTCAAAAAGCTTTGTTTGAATGTGTTTGACTTTCGTTTGATTCAATTTGCTTTGTAGAATGCATTTTACTTTCATTTGATTCAATTAGCTTTGTTGAAAGCATTTGACTTTCATTTGATTCAAAAAGCTTATTTTGAATGTGTTTGACTTTCATTTGATTCATTTAGTTTTGTAGAATACATTTTACTTTCATTTGGTTCAATTAGCTTTGTTGAATGTATTTGACTTTCATATGATTTAAAAAGCTTTGTTTGAATGTGTTTGACTTTCATTTGATTCAATTAGCTATGGAGAATCCATTTGACTTTCATTTGATTTAAATAGCTTCTTTTACTACATTTGACTTAAATTTGATTCAAAAAGCTTTGTTTGAATGTGTTTAACTTTCATTTTATTCAAATAGCTTTGTTGATGTGGATTCTAACCCCTTGTTTAGTCAAGATTTTAGAAAACCCACAATCTTGAAATAAAGATCCAATCTTGAAGGATTTCTTTAAGATTGAATGAAAACGAACCGATATTTCTCCTCACAAGATCACTCCTGAAACTTATGATTCGAATCCCCAAATTAATTAACCCACTCCTGGACGCTAATTATTTTGAGATTAAACTCTTAGCCTACTCCTAGACACTAAGTGTTTAATGTTCTAATCTTCAACCAACTCCTTGAATTGAAAACTAGCAAAACGTTTAAGCAAAAAGCTAAACAATGAATTTTTATTCAACTGAATTTTTTGTGTATTTGTTATCTGTCTACAAAGCCACGAAAAATCCCTTATTTATAGACTAAAACTAACTATTCCTAAGTCTATTCGAACTAGGAAAAAACCCTAGCCTTGATCCCCAAGTATCCTAGATAGAATAGGAGAACTAAATCCACCTAAACTAGGAAACTAGTAATAAGACTAGTTCTAATTAACCTAAAACTTCTTAAAACAATTCCTAATTGACTTAGAAATTATTTTAAACTAAAATAACAGAAATTAAGAAGAAACCTAATTGCTTAAACCAAGAAAAACCCTTTCAAGTGAAAGGTAAAAACTTGCAAGCAAAAACTCTAGAAAAAAACTAAGCAAAGGAAATCTTTCTTTTCGTACTGCCACCGGATAAACACCTCACGCGCCTCCTCTAGCCTCACGCGCCGGTTCATGGTGTAGCTAGGCTCAAGGTGGCTTAGGGAAGGTGGCGCGTGGCCCTTGGAGTGGCGCGTAACAACCGCAATCGCCGCCGGAAGCCGAATGTGTCATTTTGTCTTCCATGGTGATCAAGCTTCCTTCTTTCCCAATTGACCTATTGAACCTTTCCTTGTTTATTTCTTTGATTGGGCAGCCCATAATGAAGCTATTTGGACCTTCTAAAAGTGTCTTGGACCCTTGAAAAGAATAAGCCTCTTGATTCACATCATTCTCCCCTTCTTCAAAAGAATTTGCCCTCAAATTCACATCATCAAAACAAGTAGAACAATTCCATGAAACCATCCAAATTCGACGAATACAAGCCAAAAGAACTATTACCTCAATGCTAGCAATTGTAAGCAGTGTAACAACATCACCACGAGCAAGGCAACAAATTAGAAACAACCAATTCTCAATTTGGTCCTTGGTCTTCGAATTTGACCATAAGAACACTTTAGGCTTCATAAATTCTTTCTCATGCATGACTAATAATTTCTTCTCTTTATTCATGCCCAATGAATCCACCACTTCTAAAGAAACCATTAAATTATTTTCTTGATTCACGAATGGCTCCTCAATAGTATCAAAAACCTTTTCCGACACCACCATTGGTAGATCATTATGAATAATCTGATCTTGAACAACGTCACACACAATTGGAACATCAATTGTTTCACTCACCTTTTCTTCGAGCTCTTTAGCACCTACATGTTCCTCTTCCTTATCCTTTTGACAATCTTCCTCCATCTCTTTAACTTTAACGCGGCATGGAATAGTAGTTAAAGGCATAAGTTTGAACCTCTTGTTTCCCACCTTGACCGAATATGTGTTGGCCACACCATCATGTTTAACATGTCGATCAAATTGCCATGGTCTTCCTAAAAGAACGTGACAAGCACTCATAGGAATCACATCGCACCATAATTCTTCCTTGTAATTGCCAATGGAGAAATTCACCAAAGCTTGTTGTTCTACATGAAAACCCATAGAATTATCTAGCCAACCCAACTTATATGGTTTTTCATGATCTCTTGTAGGAAGTTGGAGTTTAGTAACCATCTCTGTAGACGCTACATTGGTACACGAACCACTATCAATGATCACCCTACAAGTTCTATCATCAACTTTGCATCGAGTATGAAACAAACTATCTTGTTGACCTTGAAAGATAATTTCTTCATGTAAATTCAGTCGCTCCATAAGCATATGTTTGTTACCGAAGCAAAAATCTACGTTATCATCTTCATGTTTTTTCTTCTTTTTATGACCTTGAAGTAACTTTGCAAATTCATCCATAGATTTTCTCAAGGCTTCCTCCATGATTATAAGATAAAAACAGTCCTAGTAGGACCCTACCCTCACAGGTAATTCCCTCAAAAGATCACAGCACAACTTCGAATAAAAACGCACACACGAAAACAAGGAGCAATTAATCGGACCAAACTGACACTGTTGCGGAAAAACAGTCCAGTTTAATAGAAAACGACGACCAAAAATTCTGAAATTTTACAGGCAGAAAGTAGACAAAATTTCACCCAAAATCAAAAAAAGAATCACCTGAAAAGACCTTGTAACGAAGGAGAACGAGCCTTCTGAAGTTGACAGAAAAACTGGTTATCCGAGAACAAGTGCGCCTTGTAAGAACGAGTTGTGGAACGATCAAAATCTCCCCAAATCTGATACCAATTTGATGTGGATTCTAACCCCTTGTTTAGTCAAGATTTTAGAAAACCCACAATCTTGAAATAAAGATCCAATCTTGAAGGATTTCTTTAAGATTGAATGAAAACGAACCGATATTTCTCCTCACAAGATCACTCCTGAAACTTATGATTCGAATCCCCAAATTAATTAACCCACTCCTGGACGCTAATTATTTTGAGATTAAACTCTTAGCCTACTCCTAGACACTAAGTGTTTAATGTTCTAATCTTCAACCAACTCCTTGAATTGAAAACTAGCAAAACGTTTAAGCAAAAAGCTAAACAATGAATTTTTATTCAACTGAATTTTTTGTGTATTTGTTATCTGTCTACAAAGCCACGAAAAATCCCTTATTTATAGACTAAAACTAACTATTCCTAAGTCTATTCGAACTAGGAAAAAACCCTAGCCTTGATCCCCAAGTATCCTAGATAGAATAGGAGAACTAAATCCACCTAAACTAGGAAACTAGTAATAAGACTAGTTCTAATTAACCTAAAACTTCTTAAAACAATTCCTAATTGACTTAGAAATTATTTTAAACTAAAATAACAGAAATTAAGAAGAAACCTAATTGCTTAAACCAAGAAAAACCCTTTCAAGTGAAAGGTAAAAACTTGCAAGCAAAAACTCTAGAAAAAAACTAAGCAAAGGAAATCTTTCTTTTCGTACTGCCACCGGATAAACACCTCACGCGCCTCCTCTAGCCTCACGCGCCGGTTCATGGTGTAGCTAGGCTCAAGGTGGCTTAGGGAAGGTGGCGCGTGGCCCTTGGAGTGGCGCGTAACAACCGCAATCGCCGCCGGAAGCCGAGTGTGTCATTTTGTCTTCCATGGTGATCAAGCTTCCTTCTTTCCCAATTGACCTATTGAACCTTTCCTTGTTTATTTCTTTGATTGGGCAGCCCATAATGAAGCTATTTGGACCTTCTAAAAGTGTCTTGGACCCTTGAAAAGAATAAGCCTCTTGATTCACATCATTTGTTGAATGTATTTGACTTTCAAATGATTTAAAAAGCTTTGTTTAAATGTGTTTGACTTTCATTGATTGAATTAGCTTTGTAGAATGCATTTGACTTTCATTTGATTCAAATAGCTTCTTTTAATACATTTGACTTAAATTTGATTCAAAAAGCTTTGTTTGAATGTGTTTAACTTTCATTTGATTCAATTAGCTTTGTAGAATGCATTTGACTTTCATTTTATTCAAATAGCTTTGTTGAATGTATTTGACTTTCAAATGATTTAAAAAGCTTTGTTTAAATGTGTTTGACTTTCATTGATTGAATTAGCTTTGTAGAATGCATTTGACTTTCATTTGATTCAAATAGCTTCTTTTAATACATTTGACTTAAATTTGATTCAAAAAGCTTTGTTTGAATGTGTTTAACTTTCATTTGATTCAATTAGCTTTGTAGAATGCATTTGACTTTCATTTTATTCAAATAGCTTTGTTGAATGTATTTAAATTTCAAATGATTTAAAAAACTTTGTTTAAATGTGTTTGACTTTCATTGATTGAATTAGCTTTGTAGAATGCATTTGACTTTCATTTGATTCAAATAGCTTCTTTTAATACATTTGACTTAAATTTGATTCAAAAAGCTTTGTTTGAATGTGTTTAACTTTCATTTGATTCAATTAGCTTTGTAGAATGCATTTGACTTTTATTTGATTCAAATAGCTTCTTTGAATGCTTTTGACTTTAATTTGATTCAAAAAGCTTTGTTTGAATGTGTTTGACTTTCATTTGATTCAATTAGCTTTGTAGAATGCATTTGACTTTCATTTGATTCAATTAGCTTTGTTGAATTCATTTGACTATCATTTGATTCAAAAAGCTTTGTTTGAATGTGTTTGACTTTCATTTGATTCAATTAGCTTTGTAGAATGTATTTGACTTTCATTTGATTTAATTAGCTTCTTTGAATGCATTTGACTTTAATTTGATTCAAAAAGCTTTGTTTGAATGTGTTTGATTTTCATTTGATTCAATTAACTTTGTAGAATGCATTTGACTTTCATTTGATTCAATTAGCTTTATTGAATGTATTTCACTTTTATATGATTTAAAAAGTTTTGTTTGATATGTTTGACTTTCATTTGATTCAATTAGCTTTGTAGAATGCATTTGACTTTCATTTGATTCAATTAGCTTTGTTGAATGTATTTGACTTTCATATGATTTTAAAAGCTTTGTTTGAATGTGTTTGACTTTCATATTATTCAATTAGCTTTGTAGTATACATTTGACTTTCATTTGATTCAAATAGCTTCTTTGAATGCATTTGACTTTAATTTGATTCAAAAAGATTTGTTTGAATGTGTTTGACTTTCATTTGAATTAATTAGCTTTGTAGAATGCATTTGACTTTCATATGATTTAAAAAGCTTTGTTTGAATTTGTTTCACTTTCGTTTGATTCAATTAGCTTTGTAGAATGCATTTGATTTTCATTTGATTCCATTAGCTTTGTTGAAAGCATTTGACTTTCATTTGATTCAAAAAGCTTTGTTTGAATGTGTTTGACTTTCATTTTATACAATTACCTTTGTAGAATGCATTATACTTTCATTTGATTCAATTAGCTTTTTAGAATGCATTTGACTATCATTTGATTCAAAAAGCTTTGTTTGAATGTGTTTGAATTTCATTTGATTCAATTAGCTTTGTTGAAAGCATTTGACTTTCATTTGATTCAAAAAGCTTATTTTGAATGTGTTTGACTTTCATTTGATTCATTTAGTTTTGTAGAATACATTTTACTTTCATTTGGTTCAATTAGCTTTGTTGAATGTATTTGACTTTCATATGATTTAAAAAGCTTTGTTTGAATGTGTTTGACTTTCATTTGATTCAATTAGCTATGGAGAATCCATTTGACTTTCATTTGATTTAAATAGCTTCTTTTACTACATTTGACTTAAATTTGATTCAAAAAGCTTTGTTTGAATGTGTTTAACTTTCATTTGATTCAATTAGCTTTGTAGAATGCATTTGACTTTCATTTTATTCAAATAGCTTGTTGAATGTATTTGACTTTCAAATGATTTAAAAAGCTTTGTTTAAATGTGTTTGACTTTCATTGATTGAATTAGCTTTGTAGAATGCATTTGACTTTCATTTGATTCAAATAGCTTCTTTTAATACATTTGACTTAAATTTGATTCAAAAAGCTTTGTTTGAATGTGTTTAACTTTCATTTGATTCAATTAGCTTTGTAGAATGCATTTGACTTTCATTTTATTCAAATAGCTTTGTTGAATGTATTTGACTTTCAAATGATTTAAAAAGCTTTGTTTAAATGTGTTTGACTTTCATTGATTGAATTAGCTTTGTAGAATGCATTTGACTTTCATTTGATTCAAATAGCTTCTTTTAATACATTTGACTTAATTTGATTCAAAAAGCTTTGTTTGAATGTGTTTAACTTTCATTTGATTCAATTAGCTTTGTAGAATGCATTTGACTTTCATTTTATTCAAATAGCTTTGTTGAATGTATTTAAATTTCAAATGATTTAAAAAACTTTGTTTAAATGTGTTTGACTTTCATTGATTGAATTAGCTTTGTAGAATGCATTTGACTTTCATTTGATTCAAATAGCTTCTTTTAATACATTTGACTTAAATTTGATTCAAAAAGCTTTGTTTGAATGTGTTTAACTTTCATTTGATTCAATTAGCTTTGTAGAATGCATTTGACTTTTATTTGATTCAAATAGCTTCTTTGAATGCTTTTGACTTTAATTTGATTCAAAAAGCTTTGTTTGAATGTGTTTGATTTTCATTTGATTCAATTAACTTTGTAGAATGCATTTGACTTTCATTTGATTCAATTAGCTTTATTGAATGTATTTCACTTTTATATGATTTAAAAAGTTTTGTTTGATATGTTTGACTTTCATTTGATTCAATTAGCTTTGTAGAATGCATTTGACTTTCATTTGATTCAATTAGCTTTGTTGAATGTATTTGACTTTCATATGATTTTAAAAGCTTTGTTTGAATGTGTTTGACTTTCATATTATTCAATTAGCTTTGTAGTATACATTTGACTTTCATTTGATTCAAATAGCTTCTTTGAATGCATTTGACTTTAATTTGATTCAAAAAGATTTGTTTGAATGTGTTTGACTTTCATTTGAATTAATTAGCTTTGTAGAATGCATTTGACTTTCATATGATTTAAAAAGCTTTGTTTGAATTTGTTTCACTTTCGTTTGATTCAATTAGCTTTGTAGAATGCATTTGATTTTCATTTGATTCCATTAGCTTTGTTGAAAGCATTTGACTTTCATTTGATTCAAAAAGCTTTGTTTGAATGTGTTTGACTTTCATTTTATACAATTACCTTTGTAGAATGCATTATACTTTCATTTGATTCAATTAGCTTTTTAGAATGCATTTGACTATCATTTGATTCAAAAAGCTTTGTTTGAATGTGTTTGAATTTCATTTGATTCAATTAGCTTTGTAGAATGTATTTGACTTTCATTTGATTCAATTAGCTTTGTTGAAAGCATTTCACTTTCATTTGATTCAAAAATCTTTGTTTGAATGTGTTTGACTTTAATTTGATTCACTTAGCTTTATTGAATGCATTTGACTTTCATTGGATTCAAAAAGCTTTGTTTGAATGTGTTTGACTTTCGTTTGATTCAATTTGCTTTGTAGAATGCATTTTACTTTCATTTGATTCAATTAGCTTTGTTGAAAGCATTTGACTTTCATTTGATTCAAAAAGCTTATTTTCAATGTGTTTGACTTTCATTTGATTCATTTAGCTTTGTAGAATACATTTGACTTTCATTTGGTTCAATTAGCTTTGTTGAATGTATTTGACTTTCATATGATTTAAAAAGCTTTGTTTGAATATGTTTGACTTTCATTTGATTCAATTAGCTATGGAGAATCCATTTGACTTTCATTTTATTTAAATAGCTTCTTTTACTACATTTGACTTAAATTTGATTCAAAAAGCTTTGTTTGAATGTGTTTAACTTTCATTTGATTCAATTAGCTTTGTAGAATGCATTTGACTTTCATTTTATTCAAATAGCTTTGTTGAATGTATTTGACTTTCAAATGATTTAAAAAGCTTTGTTTAAATGTGTTTGACTTTCATTGATTGAATTAGCTTTGTAGAATGCATTTGACTTTCATTTGATTCAAATAGCTTCTTTTAATACATTTGACTTAAATTTGATTCAAAAAGCTTTGTTTGAATGTGTTTAACTTTCATTTGATTCAATTAGCTTTGTAGAATGCATTTGACTTTCATTTTATTCAAATAGCTTTGTTGAATGTATTTGACTTTCAAATGATTTAAAAAGCTTTGTTTAAATGTGTTTGACTTTCATTGATTGAATTAGCTTTGTAGAATGCATTTGACTTTCATTTGATTCAAATAGCTTCTTTTAATACATTTGACTTAAATTTGATTCAAAAAGCTTTGTTTGAATGTGTTTAACTTTCATTTGATTCAATTAGCTTTGTAGAATGCATTTGACTTTCATTTTATTCAAATAGCTTTGTTGAATGTATTTGACTTTCAAATGATTTAAAAAACTTTGTTTAAATGTGTTTGACTTTCATTGATTGAATTAGCTTTGTAGAATGCATTTGACTTTCATTTGATTCAAATAGCTTCTTTTAATACATTTGACTTAAATTTGATTAAAAAGCTTTGTTTGAATGTGTTTAACTTTCATTTGATTCAATTAGCTTTGTAGAATGCGTTTGACTTTCATTTTATTCAAATAGCTTTGTTGAATGTATTTGACTTTCAAATGATTTAAAAAGCTTTGTTTAAATGTGTTTGACTTTCATTGATTGAATTAGCTTTGTAGAATGTATTTGACTTTCATTTGATTCAAATAGCTTCTTTTAATACATTTGACTTAAATTTGATTCAAAAAGCTTTGTTTGAATGTGTTTAACTTTCATTTGATTCAATTAGCTTTGTAGAATGCATTTGACTTTTATTTGATTCAAATAGCTTCTTTGAATGCTTTTGACTTTAATTTGATTCAAAAAGCTTTGTTTGAATGTGTTTGACTTTCATTTGATTCAATTAGCTTTGTAGAATGCATTTGACTTTCATTTGATTTAATTAGCTTTGTTGAATGTATTTGACTTTCAAATGATTTAAAAAGCTTTGTTTGAATGTGTTTGACTTTCATTTGATTCAATTAGCTTTGTAGAATACATTTGACTTTCATTTGATTCAAATAGCTTCTTTGAATGCATTTGACTCTAATTTGATTCAAAAATCTTTGTTTGAATGTGTTTGATTTTCATTTGATTCAATTAACTTTGTAGAATGCATTTGACTTTCATTTGATTCAATTAGCTTTATTGAATGTATTTCACTTTTATATGATTTAAAAAGTTTTGTTTGATATGTTTGACTTTCATTTGATTCAATTAGCTTTGTAGAATGCATTTGACTTTCATTTGATTCAATTAGCTTTGTTGAATGTATTTGACTTTCATATGATTTTAAAAGCTTTGTTTGAATGTGTTTGACTTTCATATTATTCAATTAGCTTTGTAGTATACATTTGACTTTCATTTGATTCAAATAGCTTCTTTGAATGCATTTGACTTTAATTTGATTCAAAAAGATTTGTTTGAATGTGTTTGACTTTCATTTGAATTAATTAGCTTTGTAGAATGCATTTGACTTTCATATGATTTAAAAAGCTTTGTTTGAATTTGTTTCACTTTCGTTTGATTCAATTAGCTTTGTAGAATGCATTTGATTTTCATTTGATTCCATTAGCTTTGTTGAAAGCATTTGACTTTCATTTGATTCAAAAAGCTTTGTTTGAATGTGTTTGACTTTCATTTTATACAATTACCTTTGTAGAATGCATTATACTTTCATTTGATTCAATTAGCTTTTTAGAATGCATTTGACTTTCATTTGATTCAATTAGCTTTGTTGAATGCATTTGACTATCATTTGATTCAAAAAGCTTTGTTTGAATGTGTTTGAATTTCATTTGATTCAATTAGCTTTGTAGAATGTATTTGACTTTCATTTGATTCAATTAGCTTTGTTGAAAGCATTTCACTTTCATTTGATTCAAAAAGCTTTGTTTGAATGTGTTTGACTTTAATTTGATTCACTTAGCTTTATTGAATGCATTTGACTTTCATTGGATTCAAAAAGCTTTGTTTGAATGTGTTTGACTTTCGTTTGATTCAATTTGCTTTGTAGAATGCATTTTACTTTCATTTGATTCAATTAGCTTTGTTGAAAGCATTTGACTTTCATTTGATTCAAAAAGCTTATTTTCAATGTGTTTGACTTTCATTTGATTCATTTAGCTTTGTAGAATACATTTGACTTTCATTTGGTTCAATTAGCTTTGTTGAATGTATTTGACTTTCATATGATTTAAAAAGCTTTGTTTGAATGTGTTTGACTTTCATTTGATTCAATTAGCTATGGAGAATCCATTTGACTTTCATTTGATTTAAATAGCTTCTTTTACTACATTTGACTTAAATTTGATTCAAAAAGCTTTGTTTGAATGTGTTTAACTTTCATTTGATTCAATTAGCTTTGTAGAATGCATTTGACTTTCATTTTATTCAAATAGCTTTGTTGAATGTATTTGACTTTCAAATGATTTAAAAAGCTTTTTTTAAATGTGTTTGACTTTCATTGATTGAATTAGCTTTGTAGAATGCATTTGACTTTCATTTGATTCAAATAGCTTCTTTTAATACATTTGACTTAAATTTGATTCAAAAAGCTTTGTTTGAATGTGTTTAACTTTCATTTGATTCAATTAGCTTTGTAGAATGCATTTGACTTTCATTTTATTCAAATAGCTTTGTTGAATGTATTTGACTTTCAAATGATTTAAAAAGCTTTGTTTAAATGTGTTTGACTTTCATTGATTGAATTAGCTTTGTAGAATGCATTTGACTTTCATTTGATTCAAATAGCTTCTTTTAATACATTTGACTTAAATTTGATTCAAAAAGCTTTGTTTGAATGTGTTTAACTTTCATTTGATTCAATTAGCTTTGTAGAATGCATTTGACTTTTATTTGATTCAAATAGCTTCTTTGAATGCTTTTGACTTTAATTTGATTCAAAAAGCTTTGTTTGAATGTGTTTGACTTTCATTTTATTCAATTAGCTTCGTAGAATGCATTTGACTTTCATTTGATTCAATTAGCTTTGTTGAATGTATTTGACTTTCAAATGATTTAAAAAGCTTTGTTTGAATGTGTTTGACTTTCATTTGATTCAATTAGCTTTGTAGAATACATTTGACTTTCATTTGATTCAAATAGCTTCTTTGAATGCATTTGACTTTAATTTGATTCAAAAAGCTTTGTTTGAATGTGTTTGATTTTCATTTGATTCAATTAACTTTGTAGAATGCATTTGACTTTCATTTGATTCAATTAGCTTTATTGAATGTATTTCACTTTTATATGATTTAAAAAGTTTTATTTGATGTGTTTGACTTTCATTTGATTCAATTTGCTTTGTGGAATGCATTTGACTTTCATTTGATTCAATTAGCTTTGTTGAATGTATTTGACTTTCATATGATTTTAAAAGCTTTGTTTGAATGTGTTTGACTTTCATATTATTCAATTAGCTTTGTAGTATACATTTGACTTTCATTTGATTCAAATAGCTTCTTTGAATGCATTTGACTTTAATTTGATTCAAAAAGATTTGTTTGAATTAGTTTGACTTTCATTTGAATTAATTAGCTTTGTAGAATGCATTTGACTTTCATATGATTTAAAAAGCTTTGTTTGAATTTGTTTCACTTTCGTTTGATTCAATTAGCTTTGTAGAATGCATTTGATTTTCATTTGATTCCATTAGCTTTGTTGAAAGCATTTGACTTTCATTTGATTCAAAAAGCTTTGTTTGAATGTGTTTGACTTTCATTTTATACAATTACCTTTGTAGAATGCATTATACTTTCATTTGATTCAATTAGCTTTTTTGATGTGGATTTAAACCCCTTAACTTAATAAAGAATCTAAAATCACACAAGTAACACAAGCCCTTCAAATTTCCTAAGAAAATCGAACAACTTAAGAATAACGAACCGGATATGACTTTGAAAACGACCACTCCTGGAACGAATTCAACGCCTCTGAAATTACCTAGACCACTCCTGGAACTAAGTACTTTGATGAACAAAACTTAGACTACTCCTAGAACTAAGTGTTGAACGTTCTAATTATCAAAACAACTCCTTGAATTGAAAACTAGCAAAACGTTTAAGCAAAAAGCTAAACAATGAATTTTTATTCAACTGAATTTTTGTGTATTTGTCATATCTCTAAGAGCCACGAAAATCCTTTATTTATAGACTACAAATACTCTAATTCCATCCCTACAAGGATTAGGACAAACCCCTAACCTTGCCCCCCAAGGATCCTAACTAGAATAGGAAACCAATCCTAATTGGATTAGGAAACTACTTCTAATTAGAATAGGAAAACTAATCCTAAACAAACTCTAATTAACTAAAAACTTCTTAAAACAATTCCTAATTGACTTAGAAATTATTTTAAATTAAAATAACAGAAATTAAGAAGATTCCTAATTGCTTAAACCAAGAAAAACCCTTTCAAGTGAAAGGTAAAAACTTGCAAGCAAAACTCTAGAAAAAACTAAGGAAGGAAAATCTTTCTTTTCGTACTGCCGCCGAACCACCACGTCACGCGCCGCCATCATCGACACGCGCCCCACCGCCGTGTAGCTGGACTCAGGCCGGAGCTAGGGAGCCGGCGCGTGGCACCTAGATCGGCGCGTCGCCGCCGCTGCCGTCGTCGGAACCCAACTGGTCCTTTGCTTCTTCCTTGATGACCACGCATGTGACCCAATCTTGACTCTTCCCTCCAAGTTCGAACCCTATTGGACTCAAAATCAATACAATTGGCTCTTCAAAAGAATTTCTCTCCTGATTCACATCATTTTTAGAATGCATTTGACTTTCATTTGATTCAATTAGCTTTGTTGAATGCATTTGACTATCATTTGATTCAAAAAGCTTTGTTTGAATGTGTTTGAATTTCATTTGATTCAATTAGCTTTGTAGAATGTATTTGACTTTCATTTGATTCAATTAGCTTTGTTGAAAGCATTTCACTTTCATTTAATTCAAAAAGCTTTGTTTGAATGTGTTTGACTTTAATTTGATTCACTTAGCTTTATTGAATGCATTTGACTTTCATTGGATTCAAAAAGCTTTGTTTGAATGTGTTTGACTTTCGTTTGATTCAATTTGCTTTGTAGAATGCATTTTACTTTCATTTGATTCAATTAGCTTTGTTGAATGTATTTGACTTTCATATAATTTAAAAAGCTTTGTTTGAATGTGTTTGACTTTCGTTTGATTCAATTAGCTTTGTAGAATGCATTTGACTTTCATTTGATTCAATTAGCTTTGTTGAAAGCATTTGACATTAATTTGACTCAAAAATTTTTTGTTTGAATGTGTTTGACTTTCATTTTATACAATTACCTTTGTAGAATGCATTATACTTTCATTTGATTCAATTAGCTTTGTAGAATGCATTTGACTTTCATTTGATTCAACTCGCTTTGTTGAATGTATTTGACTATCATTTGATTCAAAAAGCTTTGTTTGAATTTGTTTGACTTTCATTTGATTCAATTAGTTTTGTGGAATTCATTTAACTTTTATTTGATTCAATTAGCTTTGTTGAATGCATTTGACTTTCATTTGATTGGAAAACTTTATTTGAATTTGTGTGACTTTCATTTGATCTAATTATCTTTGTTTAATGCATTTGACTTTCATTTGATACAATTAGCTTTGTTGAATGTATTTGACTTTCATATGATTTAAAAAGCTTTGTTTGAATGTGTTTGACTTTCATTTGATTCAATTAGCTATGGAGAATCCATTTGACTTTCATTTGATTTAAATAGCTTCTTTTACTACATTTGACTTAAATTTGATTCAAAAAGCTTTGTTTGAATGTGTTTAACTTTCATTTGATTCAATTAGCTTTGTAGAATGCATTTGACTTTCATTTTATTCAAATAGCTTTGTTGAATGTATTTGACTTTCAAATGATTTAAAAAGCTTTGTTTGAATGTGTTTGACTTTCATTTGATTGAATTAGCTTTGTAGAATGCATTTGACTTTCATTTGATTCAAATAGCTTCTTTTAATACATTTGACTTAAATTTGATTCAAAAAGCTTTGTTTGAATGTGTTTAACTTTCATTTGATTCAATTAGCTTTGTAGAATGCATTTCACTTTCATTTTATTCAAATAGCTTTGTTGAATGTATTTGACTTTCAAATGATTTAAAAAGCTTTGTTTAAATGTGTTTGACTTTCATTGATTGAATTAGCTTTGTAGAATGCATTTGACTTTCATTTGATTCAAATAGCTTCTTTTAATACATTTGACTTAAATTTGATTCAAAAAGCTTTGTTTGAATGTGTTTAACTTTCATTTGATTCAATTAGCTTTGTAGAATGCATTTGACTTTTATTTGATTCAAATAGCTTCTTTGAATGCTTTTGACTTTAATTTGATTCAAAAAGCTTTGTTTGAATGTGTTTGACTTTCATTTGATTCAATTAGCTTTGTAGAATGCATTTGACTTTCATTTGATTTAATTAGCTTTGTTGAATGTATTTGACTTTCAAATGATTTAAAAAGCTTTGTTTGAATGTGTTTGACTTTCATTTGATTCAATTAGCTTTGTAGAATACATTTGACTTTCATTTGATTCAAATAGCTTCTTTGAATGCATTTGACTCTAATTTGATTCAAAAATCTTTGTTTGAATGTGTTTGATTTTCATTTGATTCAATTAACTTTGTAGAATGCATTTGACTTTCATTTGATTCAATTAGCTTTATTGAATGTATTTCACTTTTATATGATTTAAAAAGTTTTGTTTGATATGTTTGACTTTCATTTGATTCAATTAGCTTTGTAGAATGCATTTGACTTTCATTTGATTCAATTAGCTTTGTTGAATGTATTTGACTTTCATATGATTTTAAAAGCTTTGTTTGAATGTGTTTGACTTTCATATTATTCAATTAGCTTTGTAGTATACATTTGACTTTCATTTGATTCAAATAGCTTCTTTGAATGCATTTGACTTTAATTTGATTCAAAAAGATTTGTTTGAATGTGTTTGACTTTCATTTGAATTAATTAGCTTTGTAGAATGCATTTGACTTTCATATGATTTAAAAAGCTTTGTTTGAATTTGTTTCACTTTCGTTTGATTCAATTAGCTTTGTAGAATGCATTTGATTTTCATTTGATTCCATTAGCTTTGTTGAAAGCATTTGACTTTCATTTGATTCAAAAAGCTTTGTTTGAATGTGTTTGACTTTCATTTTATACAATTACCTTTGTAGAATGCATTATACTTTCATTTGATTCAATTAGCTTTTTAGAATGCATTTGACTTTCATTTGATTCAATTAGCTTTGTTGAATGCATTTGACTATCATTTGATTCAAAAAGCTTTGTTTGAATGTGTTTGAATTTCATTTGATTCAATTAGCTTTGTAGAATGTATTTGACTTTCATTTGATTCAATTAGCTTTGTTGAAAGCATTTCACTTTCATTTGATTCAAAAAGCTTTGTTTGAATGTGTTTGACTTTAATTTGATTCACTTAGCTTTATTGAATGCATTTGACTTTCATTGGATTCAAAAAGCTTTGTTTGAATGTGTTTGACTTTCGTTTGATTCAATTTGCTTTGTAGAATGCATTTTACTTTCATTTGATTCAATTAGCTTTGTTGAAAGCATTTGACTTTCATTTGATTCAAAAAGCTTATTTTCAATGTGTTTGACTTTCATTTGATTCATTTAGCTTTGTAGAATACATTTGACTTTCATTTGGTTCAATTAGCTTTGTTGAATGTATTTGACTTTCATATGATTTAAAAAGCTTTGTTTGAATGTGTTTGACTTTCATTTGATTCAATTAGCTATGGAGAATCCATTTGACTTTCATTTGATTTAAATAGCTTCTTTTACTACATTTGACTTAAATTTGATTCAAAAAGCTTTGTTTGAATGTGTTTAACTTTCATTTGATTCAATTAGCTTTGTAGAATGCATTTGACTTTCATTTTATTCAAATAGCTTTGTTGAATGTATTTGACTTTCAAATGATTTAAAAAGCTTTTTTTAAATGTGTTTGACTTTCATTGATTGAATTAGCTTTGTAGAATGCATTTGACTTTCATTTGATTCAAATAGCTTCTTTTAATACATTTGACTTAAATTTGATTCAAAAAGCTTTGTTTGAATGTGTTTAACTTTCATTTGATTCAATTAGCTTTGTAGAATGCATTTGACTTTCATTTTATTCAAATAGCTTTGTTGAATGTATTTGACTTTCAAATGATTTAAAAAGCTTTGTTTAAATGTGTTTGACTTTCATTGATTGAATTAGCTTTGTAGAATGCATTTGACTTTCATTTGATTCAAATAGCTTCTTTTAATACATTTGACTTAAATTTGATTCAAAAAGCTTTGTTTGAATGTGTTTAACTTTCATTTGATTCAATTAGCTTTGTAGAATGCATTTGACTTTTATTTGATTCAAATAGCTTCTTTGAATGCTTTTGACTTTAATTTGATTCAAAAAGCTTTGTTTGAATGTGTTTGACTTTCATTTTATTCAATTAGCTTCGTAGAATGCATTTGACTTTCATTTGATTCAATTAGCTTTGTTGAATGTATTTGACTTTCAAATGATTTAAAAAGCTTTGTTTGAATGTGTTTGACTTTCATTTGATTCAATTAGCTTTGTAGAATACATTTGACTTTCATTTGATTCAAATAGCTTCTTTGAATGCATTTGACTTTAATTTGATTCAAAAAGCTTTGTTTGAATGTGTTTGATTTTCATTTGATTCAATTAACTTTGTAGAATGCATTTGACTTTCATTTGATTCAATTAGCTTTATTGAATGTATTTCACTTTTATATGATTTAAAAAGTTTTGTTTAATGTGTTTGACTTTCATTTGATTCAATTTGCTTTGTGGAATGCATTTGACTTTCATTTGATTCAATTAGCTTTGTTGAATGTATTTGACTTTCATATGATTTTAAAAGCTTTGTTTGAATGTGTTTGACTTTCATATTATTCAATTAGCTTTGTAGTATACATTTGACTTTCATTGATTCAAATAGCTTCTTTGAATGCATTTGACTTTAATTTGATTCAAAAAGATTTGTTTGAATGTGTTTGACTTTCATTTGAATTAATTATCTTTGTAGAATGCATTTGACTTTCATATGATTTAAAAAGCTTTGTTTGAATTTGTTTCACTTTCGTTTGATTCAATTAGCTTTGTAGAATGCATTTGATTTTCATTTGATTCCATTAGCTTTGTTGAAAGCATTTGACTTTCATTTGATTCAAAAAGCTTTGTTTGAATGTGTTTGACTTTCATTTTATACAATTACCTTTGTAGAATGCATTATACTTTCATTTGATTCAATTAGCTTTTAGAATGCATTTGACTTTCATTTGATTCAATTAGCTTTGTTGAATGCATTTGACTATCATTTGATTCAAAAAGCTTTTTTTGAATGTGTTTGAATTTCATTTGATTCAATTAGCTTTGTAGAATGTATTTGACTTTCATTTGATTCAATTAGCTTTGTTGAAAGCATTTCACTTTCATTTAATTCAAAAAGCTTTGTTTGAATGTGTTTGACTTTAATTTGATTCACTTAGCTTTATTGAATGCATTTGACTTTCATTGGATTCAAAAAGCTTTGTTTGAATGTGTTTGACTTTCGTTTGATTCAATTTGCTTTGTAGAATGCATTTTACTTTCATTTGATTCAATTAGCTTTGTTGAATGTATTTGACTTTCATATAATTTAAAAAGCTTTGTTTGAATGTGTTTGACTTTCGTTTGATTCAATTAGCTTTGTAGAATGCATTTGACTTTCATTTGATTCAATTAGCTTTGTTGAAAGCATTTGACATTAATTTGACTCAAAAATTTTTTGTTTGAATGTGTTTGACTTTCATTTTATACAATTACCTTTGTAGAATGCATTATACTTTCATTTGATTCAATTAGCTTTGTAGAATGCATTTGACTTTCTGATGTGATTTTTAGTCCGAAAACTAAGCCTCACAAAGATATGAATCTAACCTAATTCTATACAGAAAATTCACCAAGAATTAAGAAAGAAACTTAGATTAATTAATCAAGAATCCACCTAATTAATCAACCTAGATGATTGTTTTAACTAAAACAAACAAAACAGCAAATTGGAATCCACCAATCAAGAATTTAAGTAATCCAACTTAAACAAAAGCAATAAGAATTATTATTATGAATGTATGATTAAAACTTGTATCTTTTTCAAGATTACAACCCTATATTTATAGACTCAATCAACTATCCTAATCCCACTTGAATTAGAATTCTGATTCCTTAACAAAAACCCACGGATTGCATAACTTGATCAAGTTTGGATAACTTTGATTTAGTTATTTAATCCTACTTAAACTCTAACTACTCTTAAGATAAAACTTGCCTATTTTATCCTAACTCAAGCTTGCACTCCAAGCTATTATTGACGCTTACTAGACTAAAAACAATTCCTAATGCAATTAGAAATCCTAAATGCTTAAAACAATTCCTAATGCAATTAGAAATCCTAAGTGCTTAAAACAAGAAAAACCCTTTCAAGTGAAAGGTAAAAACTTGTAAGCAAAAACCTAAGTAAAGAAGACTCCAACATCAAGCTAAGGAAAAGAAATCATTCTTTTCATATCGCCGCCTAAACACCACTTCACGCGCCACCACTTGTGACACGCGCCACACCACCTTGTGGCTGGGCTCAGTCCGGTGCCGGTGGACAGGAGCGTGGGACCCATCTCGGCGCGTGGCCGCCTGTATCGTCGCCGGAAGTGAACTGCGCAACTTCTTCGTTCTTGGAAATCATGGTTCTTTCTTTCCAATTTAAGCTATTGAACCTTTTCTTGATTATTTCCTTGTTTGGGCAACCTATAATGGAGTTGTTTAGACCATCTAAAAGTACATTAGATCCTTCAAAAGAATTAGCTTCTTGATTCGCATCATCCTCCTCTTCTTCAAAAGAATTTGCCCTCAAATTTACTTCATCAAAACAAGTAAAAAGGTTTTCAATAGTATATGTAGAATCTTCATCACCGCTTTCAGTAGACAAGTCTTCTTGGCACTCACCATCTTCATAATTGTCACCTTCTTTAGCAAGAAAACATGTCTTGGGTCCTCTATCGATTTCTTCCTTGAATACTTTTTCTCTTAGAAACAAACTTGAACTACGAGTAACATTTGAGCACTTATTCTGTCCTTTATGAGATAAAGGATGTAGACTTAAACGTTTGTTTCCAACCTCCACAGAGTACACATTAGTCCTTCCATTAAATTTCACAAATCTATCATATTGCCAAGGACGGCCTAATAGTATATGACATGCATCCATAGGACAAACATCACATAAAACTTTATCATGAAATTTACCAATTGAAAAGGATATTAGAGCTTGCTTGTTGACCTTGACATCACTTGTGTTGTTAAGCCAATGAAGCTTGTATGGTTGTGGATGCTCGGTAATTGGCCACTCCAACTTATCAATCAAGATCGTAGACACCACATTAGTGCAACTTCCCGTGTCTATGATTACATCACACAATCTATCCTTCACCTTGCACCTTGTATGGAAAATCTTCTCTCTTTGATCGCCCTCCATAGGTGTAGGTTTCGAATGCAGTGTTCTTCTTAGGACCAAACTTTGACCTTGATGTTCGGCCTCTACTTCTTCCAAGAACTCCTCCTCTTCTTCTTCAAGGTTTTCTTGATCCTTTTCAACGTCACTACCTTGCTCACACAAAGTCTTTTCTTGCTCCCATTCTTGTGCAGTCATGACCCTTTTTGAAGGACAATCACTTGCAATGTGACCAACACTACCACACTTAAAGCACTTCCTTCCTTCCACAAATTTCTTGTTAGTTTCGAATTTAGGTTTAGAATCTTTGTAATTCGAACTTGAACTACCCTTTTCCACATTAGCTTTCTCAAAAGGTTTTGAGAATCCTTTTATAAACGGTTTAGAGAATGAGCTTTTCTTCCCTTTTAATTGTTTTTCAACTTTGATAGCCACTTTACACACATCCTCAAAAGACCAATATTGTTGTAATTCAACTTTCTCAGCAATATTATCATTCAATCCCGAAATAAATCTAGCAATCTTATGTTCAACAATCTCTTCTAAACCACATAGCATGCATAACTTCTCAAATTCAACAATATAATTCTCAACAGTCATAGAATTTTGTTTAAAAGTTTGCATCTTTAGATAGATATCTTGAATATAATCACTAGGAACGAACCTCTTTTTCATGTGCTTCTTGAGTTGCTCCCAAGTTGTGATTTTGTTACGCCCTTCTTTATGCCTCTTCTTTTTCAAATTATCATACCAAAGACTAGCATAACCAGTGAGCTTCAACTCCGCAAGTTTGCACTTCTTTCTTTCATCATACTCCTTGTAATCAAAGAGTGTTTCGGCCCTTCTAATCCATTCAAAATATTTCTCTGGTTCATTCATACTCCCATTGAATTCGGGAAGGTCTAACCTAAGGTTTCTATCATCATCTTTAGGTCTATCCCTTCTCCTAGGTCTAGGTGAATCATCACTTGGTGAATAATTCTTTCGTGACCTCCTAGGTTTTCTCCTTGGTTGTTCTTCCTCACTTGAACTAGAATTAGGGTTAGAATCACCCCTCTTTGAAGAAGATCCATCACGAGTATCAAGTCTCTTCAATACCTCCTCCAACCTTGCTGCCAACTCGGTGACTTGCCTATCTCTTCTAAGATTTTGCGCTTGTTCTAAGGTTAAACCCCTTGGAACTTGTGGAACCTCTTCGTCACTCATGATTCCTACACAAAACAAGTTAGTTTATGCAAAAATCTTGATTAAAGATAAAATCTTGAAGGAATCTTGAAGCAAACAACAACCGGACTCCCAACCCGTATTCCAGTGAAACAACACCAAAAGTTTAAGGCTGTACAGAGTTCGTTACTCAACCAAATGCTACGAAATTTTAGGTGAAGATAGCTAGACGTTTTTCCAGTCTAATGCAAAAAGAATCACTCAAAAATTCCAAGCCAAACGTTACCAGTTTAAATTCTTCCGAACCTGTGCTCTGATACCAAGATGATGTGATTTTTAGTCCGAAAACTAAGCCTCACAAAGATATGAATCTAACCTAATTCTATACAGAAAATTCACCAAGAATTAAGAAAGAAACTTAGATTAATTAATCAAGAATCCACCTAATTAATCAACCTAGATGATTGTTTTAACTAAAACAAACAAAACAGCAAATTGGAATCCACCAATCAAGAATTTAAGTAATCCAACTTAAACAAAAGCAATAAGAATTATTATTATGAATGTATGATTAAAACTTGTATCTTTTTCAAGATTACAACCCTATATTTATAGACTCAATCAACTATCCTAATCCCACTTGAATTAGAATTCTGATTCCTTAACAAAAACCCACGGATTGCATAACTTGATCAAGTTTGGATAACTTTGATTTAGTTATTTAATCCTACTTAAACTCTAACTACTCTTAAGATAAAACTTGCCTATTTTATCCTAACTCAAGCTTGCACTCCAAGCTATTATTGACGCTTACTAGACTAAAAACAATTCCTAATGCAATTAGAAATCCTAAATGCTTAAAACAATTCCTAATGCAATTAGAAATCCTAAGTGCTTAAAACAAGAAAAACCCTTTCAAGTGAAAGGTAAAAACTTGTAAGCAAAAACCTAAGTAAAGAAGACTCCAACATCAAGCTAAGGAAAAGAAATCATTCTTTTCATATCGCCGCCTAAACACCACTTCACGCGCCACCACTTGTGACACGCGCCACACCACCTTGTGGCTGGGCTCAGTCCGGTGCCGGTGGACAGGAGCGTGAGACCCATCTCGGCGCGTGGCCGCCTGTATCGTCGCCGGAAGTGAACTGCGCAACTTCTTCGTTCTTGGAAATCATGGTTCTTTCTTTCCAATTTAAGCTATTGAACCTTTTCTTGATTATTTCCTTGTTTGGGCAACCTATAATGGAGTTGTTTAGACCATCTAAAAGTACATTAGATCCTTCAAAAGAATTAGCTTCTTGATTCGCATCACTTTCATTTGATTCAACTCGCTTTGTTGAATGTATTTGACTATCATTTGATTCAAAAAGCTTTGTTTGAATTTGTTTGACTTTCATTTGATTCAATTAGTTTTGTGGAATTCATTTAACTTTTATTTGATTCAATTAGCTTTGTTGAATGCATTTGACTTTCATTTGATTGGAAAACTTTATTTGAATTTGTGTGACTTTCATTTGATCTAATTATCTTTGTTTAATGCATTTGACTTTCATTTGATACAATTAGCTTTGTTGAATGTATTTGACTTTCATATGATTTAAAAAGCTTTGTTTGAATGTGTTTGACTTTCATTTGATTCAATTAGCTATGGAGAATCCATTTGACTTTCATTTGATTTAAATAGCTTCTTTTACTACATTTGACTTAAATTTGATTCAAAAAGCTTTGTTTGAATGTGTTTAACTTTCATTTGATTCAATTAGCTTTGTAGAATGCATTTGACTTTCATTTTATTCAAATAGCTTTGTTGAATGTATTTGACTTTCAAATGATTTAAAAAGCTTTGTTTGAATGTGTTTGACTTTCATTTGATTGAATTAGCTTTGTAGAATGCATTTGACTTTCATTTGATTCAAATAGCTTCTTTTAATACATTTGACTTAAATTTGATTCAAAAAGCTTTGTTTGAATGTGTTTAACTTTCATTTGATTCAATTAGCTTTGTAGAATGCATTTCACTTTCATTTTATTCAAATAGCTTTGTTGAATGTATTTGACTTTCAAATGATTTAAAAAGCTTTGTTTAAATGTGTTTGACTTTCATTGATTGAATTAGCTTTTGATGTGATTTTTAGTCCGAAAACTAAGCCTCACAAAGATATGAATCTAACCTAATTCTATACAGAAAATTCACCAAGAATTAAGCAAGAAACTTAGATTAATTAATCAAGAATCCACCTAATTAATCAACCTAGATGATTGTTTTAACTAAAACAAACAAAACAGCAAATTGGAATCCACCAATCAAGAATTTAAGTAATCCAACTTAAACAAAAGCAATAAGAATTATTATTAAGAATGTATGATTAAACTTGTATTATTCAAGATTACAACCCTATATTTATAGACTCAATCAACTATCCTAATCCTACTTGAATTAGAATTCTGATTTCCTAACAAAAACCCACGGATTGCATAACTTGATCAAGTTTGGATAACTTTGATTTAGTTATTTAATCCTACTTAAACTCTAACTACTCTTAAGATAAAACTTGCCTATTTTATCCTAACTCAAGCTTGCACTCCAAGCTATTATTGACGCCTACTAGACTAAAAACAATTCCTAATGCAATTAGAAATCCTAAGTGCTTAAAACAAGAAAAACCCTTTCAAGTGAAAGGTAAAAACTTGTAAGCAAAACCCTAAGTAAAGACTCACAAAATAAAACTAAGAAAAGAAATCATTCTTTTCATATCGCCGCCTAAACACCACTTCACGCGCCACCACTTGTGACACGCGCCACACCACCTTGTAGCTTGGCTCAGTCCGGTGCCGGTGGACAGGAGCGTGGGACCCATCTCGGCGCGTGGCCGCCTGTATCGTCGCCGGAAGTGAACTGCGCAACTTCTTCGTTCTTGGAAATCATGGTTCTTTCTTTCCAATTTAAGCTATTGAACCTTTTCTTGATTATTTCCTTGTTTGGGCAACCTATAATGGAGTTGTTTAGACCATCTAAAAGTACATTAGATCCTTCAAAAGAATTAGCTTCTTGATTCGCATCATCCTCCTCTTCTTCAAAAGAATTTGCCCTCAAATTTACTTCATCAAAACAAGTAAAAAGGTTTTCAATAGTATATGTAGAATCTTCATCACCGCTTTCAGTAGACAAGTCTTCTTGGCACTCACCATCTTCATAATTGTCACCTTCTTTAGCAACAAAACATGTCTTGGGTCCTCTATCGATTTCTTCCTTGAATACTTTTTCTCTTAGAAACAAACTTGAACTACGAGTAACATTTGAGCACTTATTCTGTCCTTTATGAGATAAAGGATGTAGACTTAAACGTTTGTTTCCAACCTCCACAGAGTACACATTAGTCCTTCCATTAAATTTCACAAATCTATCATATTGCCAAGGACGGCCTAATAGTATATGACATGCATCCATAGGACAAACATCACATAAAACTTTATCATGAAATTTACCAATTGAAAAGGATATTAGCGCTTGCTTGTTGACCTTGACATCACTTGTGTTGTTAAGCCAATGAAGCTTGTATGGTTGTGGATGCTCGGTAATTGGCCACTCCAACTTATCAATCAAGATCGTAGACACCACATTAGTGCAACTTCCCGTGTCTATGATTACATCACACAATCTATCCTTCACCTTGCACCTTGTATGGAAAATCTTCTCTCTTTGATCGCCCTCCATAGGTGTAGGTTTCGAATGCAGTGTTCTTCTTAGGACCAAACTTTGACCTTGATGTTCGGCCTCTACTTCTTCCAAGAACTCCTCCTCTTCTTCTTCAAGGTTTTCTTGATCCTTTTCAACGTCACTACCTTGCTCACACAAAGTCTTTTCTTGCTCCCATTCTTGTGCAGTCATGACCCTTTTTGAAAGACAATCACTTGCAATGTGACCAACACTACCACACTTAAAGCACTTCCTTCCTTCCACAAATTTCTTGTTAGTTTCGAATTTAGGTTTAGAATCTTTGTAATTCGAACTTGAACTACCCTTTTCCACATTAGCTTTCTCAAAAGGTTTTGAGAATCCTTTTATAAACGGTTTAGAGAATGAGCTTTTCTTCCCTTTTAATTGTTTTTCAACTTTGATAGCCACTTTACACACATCCTCAAAAGACCAATATTGTTGTAATTCAACTTTTTCAGCAATATTATCATTCAATCCCGAAATAAATCTAGCAATCTTATGTTCAACAATCTCTTCTAAACCACATAGCATGCATAACTTCTCAAACTCAACAATATAATTCTCAACAGTCATAGAATTTTGTTTAAAAGTTTGCATCTTCAGATAGATATCTTGAATATAATCACTAGGAACGAACCTCTTTTTCATGTGCTTCTTGAGTTGCTCCCAAGTTGTGATTTTGTTACGCCCTTCCTTATGCCTCTTCTTTTTCAAACTATCATACCAAAGACTAGCATAACCAGTGAGCTTCAACTCCGCAAGTTTACACTTCTTTCTTTCATCATACTCCTTGTAATTAAAGAGTGTTTCGGCCCTTCTAATCCATTCAAAATATTTCTCTGGTTCATTCATACTCCCATTGAATTCGGGAAGGTCTAACCTAAGGTTTCTATCATCATCTTTAGGTCTATCCCTTCTCCTAGGTCTAGGTGAATCATCACTTGATGAATAATTCTTTCGTGACCTCCTAGGGTTTCTCCTTGGTTGTTCTTACTCACTTGAACTAGAATTAGGGTTAGAATCACCCCTCTTTGAAGAAGATCCATCACGAGTATCAAGTCTCTTCAATACCTCCTCCAACCTTGCTGCCAACTCGATGATTTGCCTATCTCTTCTAAGATTTTGCGCTTGTTCTAAGGTTAAACCCCTTGGAACTTGTGGAACCTCTTCGTCACTCATGATTCCTACACAAACCAAGTTAGTCTATGCGAAATCTTGATTAAAAGATAAAATCTTGATGGAATCTTGAAGCAAACAACAACCGGACTCCCAACCCCGTATTCCAGTGAAACAACACCAAAAGTTTAAGGCTGTACAGAGTTCGTTACTCAACCAAATGTTACGAAATTTTAGGTGAAGATAGCTAGACGTTTTTCCAGTCTAATGCAAAAAGAATCACTCAAAAATTCCAAGCCAAACATTACCAGTTTAAATTCTACCGAATCTGTGCTCTGATACCAAGATGATGTGATTTTTAGTCCGAAAACTAAGCCTCACAAAGATATGAATCTAACCTAATTCTATACAGAAAATTCACCAAGAATTAAGCAAGAAACTTAGATTAATTAATCAAGAATCCACCTAATTAATCAACCTAGATGATTGTTTTAACTAAAACAAACAAAACAGCAAATTGGAATCCACCAATCAAGAATTTAAGTAATCCAACTTAAACAAAAGCAATAAGAATTATTATTAAGAATGTATGATTAAACTTGTATTATTCAAGATTACAACCCTATATTTATAGACTCAATCAACTATCCTAATCCTACTTGAATTAGAATTCTGATTTCCTAACAAAAACCCACGGATTGCATAACTTGATCAAGTTTGGATAACTTTGATTTAGTTATTTAATCCTACTTAAACTCTAACTACTCTTAAGATAAAACTTGCCTATTTTATCCTAACTCAAGCTTGCACTCCAAGCTATTATTGACGCCTACTAGACTAAAAACAATTCCTAATGCAATTAGAAATCCTAAGTGCTTAAAACAAGAAAAACCCTTTCAAGTGAAAGGTAAAAACTTGTAAGCAAAACCCTAAGTAAAGACTCACAAAATAAAACTAAGAAAAGAAATCATTCTTTTCATATCGCCGCCTAAACACCACTTCACGCGCCACCACTTGTGACACGCGCCACACCACCTTGTAGCTTGGCTCAGTCCGGTGCCGGTGGACAGGAGCGTGGGACCCATCTCGGCGCGTGGCCGCCTGTATCGTCGACGGAAGTGAACTGCGCAACTTCTTCGTTCTTGGAAATCATGGTTCTTTCTTTCCAATTTAAGCTATTGAACCTTTTCTTGATTATTTCCTTGTTTGGGCAACCTATAATGGAGTTGTTTAGACCATCTAAAAGTACATTAGATCCTTCAAAAGAATTAGCTTCTTGATTCGCATCAGCTTTGTAGAATGCATTTGACTTTCATTTGATTCAAATAGCTTCTTTTAATACATTTGACTTAAATTTGATTCAAAAAGCTTTGTTTGAATGTGTTTAACTTTCATTTGATTCAATTAGCTTTGTAGAATGCATTTGACTTTTATTTGATTCAAATAGCTTCTTTGAATGCTTTTGACTTTAATTTGATTCAAAAAGCTTTGTTTGAATGTGTTTGACTTTCATTTGATTCAATTAGCTTCGTAGAATGCATTTGACTTTCATTTGATTCAATTAGCTTTGTTGAATGTATTTGACTTCCAAATGATTTAAAAAGCTTTGTTTGAATGTGTTTGACTTTCATTTGATTCAATTAGCTTTGTAGAATACATTTGACTTTCATTTGATTCAAATAGCTTCTTTGAATGCATTTGACTTTAATTTGATTCAAAAAGCTTTGTTTGAATGTGTTTGATTTTCATTTGATTCAATTAACTTTGTAGAATGCATTTGACTTTCATTTGATTCAATTAGCTTTATTGAATGTATTTCACTTTTATATGATTTAAAAAGTTTTGTTTGATGTGTTTGACTTTCATTTGATTCAATTTGCTTTGTGGAATGCATTTGACTTTCATTTGATTCAATTAGCTTTGTTGAATGTATTTGACTTTCATATGATTTTAAAAGCTTTGTTTGAATGTGTTTGACTTTCATATTATTCAATTAGCTTTGTAGTATACATTTGACTTTCATTTGATTCAAATAGCTTCTTTGAATGCATTTGACTTTAATTTGATTCAAAAAGATTTGTTTGAATGTGTTTGACTTTCATTTGAATTAATTATCTTTGTAGAATGCATTTGACTTTCATATGATTTAAAAAGCTTTGTTTGAATTTGTTTCACTTTCGTTTGATTCAATTAGCTTTGTAGAATGCATTTGATTTTCATTTGATTCCATTAGCTTTGTTGAAAGCATTTGACTTTCATTTGATTCAAAAAGCTTTGTTTGAATGTGTTTGACTTTCATTTTATACAATTACCTTTGTAGAATGCATTATACTTTCATTTGATTCAATTAGCTTTTTAGAATGCATTTGACTTTCATTTGATTCAATTAGCTTTGTTGAATGCATTTGACTATCATTTGATTCAAAAAGCTTTTTTTGAATGTGTTTGAATTTCATTTGATTCAATTAGCTTTGTAGAATGTATTTGACTTTCATTTGATTCAATTAGCTTTGTTGAAAGCATTTCACTTTCATTTAATTCAAAAAGCTTTGTTTGAATGTGTTTGACTTTAATTTGATTCACTTAGCTTTATTGAATGCATTTGACTTTCATTGGATTCAAAAAGCTTTGTTTGAATGTGTTTGACTTTCGTTTGATTCAATTTGCTTTGTAGAATGCATTTTACTTTCATTTGATTCAATTAGCTTTGTTGAATGTATTTGACTTTCATATAATTTAAAAAGCTTTGTTTGAATGTGTTTGACTTTCGTTTGATTCAATTAGCTTTGTAGAATGCATTTGACTTTCATTTGATTCAATTAGCTTTGTTGAAAGCATTTGACATTAATTTGACTCAAAAATTTTTTGTTTGAATGTGTTTGACTTTCATTTTATACAATTACCTTTGTAGAATGCATTATACTTTCATTTGATTCAATTAGCTTTGTAGAATGCATTTGACTTTCATTTGATTCAACTCGCTTTGTTGAATGTATTTGACTATCATTTGATTCAAAAAGCTTTGTTTGAATTTGTTTGACTTTCATTTGATTCAATTAGTTTTGTGGAATTCATTTAACTTTTATTTGATTCAATTAGCTTTGTTGAATGCATTTGACTTTCATTTGATTGGAAAAGCTTTATTTGAATTTGTGTGACTTTCATTTGATCTAATTATCTTTGTTTAATGCATTTGACTTTCATTTGATACAATTAGCTTTGTTGAATGTATTTGACTTTCATATGATTTAAAAAGCTTTGTTTGAATGTGTTTGACTTTCATTTGATTCAATTAGCTATGGAGAATCCATTTGACTTTCATTTGATTTAAATAGCTTGTTTTACTACATTTGACTTAAATTTGATTCAAAAAGCTTTGTTTGAATGTGTTTAACTTTCATTTGATTCAATTAGCTTTGTAGAATGCATTTGACTTTCATTTTATTCAAATAGCTTTGTTGAATGTATTTGACTTTCAAATGATTTAAAAAGCTTTGTTTGAATGTGTTTGACTTTCATTTGATTGAATTAGCTTTGTAGAATGCATTTGACTTTCATTTGATTCAAATAGCTTCTTTTAAAACATTTGACTTAAATTTGATTCAAAAAGCTTTGTTTGAATGTGTTTAACTTTCATTTGATTCAATTAGCTTTGTAGAATGCATTTGACTTTCATTTTATTCAAATAGCTTTGTTGAATGTATTTGACTTTCATATGATTTAAAAAGCTTTGTTTAAATGTGTTTGACTTTCATTGATTGAATTAGCTTTGTAGAATGATGTGAATCAAGAGGGAAATTCTTTTGAAGAGCCAATCATATTGGTTTTAAGGCCAAAAGGGTTCGAGCTTGGAGTAAAGAATCAAGAATGGTTAACATGCGCAGCCATTGAAGAAGAAGTCAAGGACCAGTTGGGTTCCGACGACGGCAGCGGCGGCGACGCGCCGATCTGGGTGCCACGCGCCGGCTCCCTAGCTCCGGCCTGAGTCCAGCTACACGGCGGTGGGGCACGTGTCGATGATGGCGGCGCGTGAGGTGGTGGTTCGGCGGCAGTACGAAAAGAAAGATTTTCCTAACTTAGTTTTTTTTCTAGAGTTTTGCTTGCAAGTTTTTACCTTTCACTTGAAAGGGTTTTTCTTGGTTTAAGCACTTAGGATTCCTTTTAATTTCTGTTATTTTAGCTTAATAAGTTTCCTTAGTTGATTAGGATTTGTTTTAGGAATTATAGACTAAGTTAAACTAGTTTTACTACTAGTTTCCTAATCTAAGTAGAACTAGTTTTCCTATTCTATTTAGCTTACTTGGAGCTAAAGGCTAGGGACTTGTCCTAGTTCTATTAGACTTAGAATTAGTTAGTTTTTAGTCTATAAATAGGGGATTTTCGTGGCTTTGTAGACACATGACAAATACACAAAAATTCAGTTGAATAAAAATTCATTGTTTAGCTTTTTGCTTAAACGTTTTGCTAGTTTTCAATTCAAGGAGTTGGTTGAAGATTAGAACATTAAACACTTAGTGTCTAGGAGTAGGCTAAGAGTTTAATCTCAAAATAATTAGCGTCCAGGAGTGGGTTAATTAATTTGGGGATTCGAATCATAAGTTTCAGGAGTGATCTTGTGAGGAGAAATATCGGTTCGTTTTTATTCAATCTTAAAGAAATCCTTCAAGATTGGATCTTTATTTCAAGATTGTGGGTTTTCTAAAATCTTGACTAAACAAGGGGTTAGAATCCACATCATAGAATGCATTTGACTTTCATTTGATTCAAATAGCTTCTTTGAATGCATTTTACTTTAATTTTATTCAAAAAGCTTTGTTTGAATGTGTTTGACTTTCATTTGATTCAATTAGCTTTGTAGAATGCATTTGACTTTCATTTGATTCAATTAGCTTTGTTGAATGCATTTGACTTTCATTTGATTCAAATAGCTTCTTTGAATGCATTTTACTTTAATTTTATTCAAAAAGCTTTGTTTGAATGTGTTTGACTTTCATTTGATTCAATTAGCTTTGTAGAATGCATTTGACTTTCATTTGATTCAATTAGCTTTGTTGAATGTATTTGACTTTCAAATGATTTAAAAAGCTTTGTTTGAATGTGTTTAACTTTTGTTTGATTCAATTAGCTTTGTAGAATGCTGACTTTCATTTGATTCAATTAGCTTTGTTGAAAACATTTGACTTTCATTTGATTCAAAAAGCTTTGTTTGAATGTGTTTGACTTTCATTTGATTCAAATAGCTTTGTAGAATGCATTTGACTTTCATTTGATTCAATTAGCTTTGTTGAATATATTTGACTTTCATATGATGTAAAAAGCTTTGTTTGAATGTGTTTGACTTTCATTTGATTCAATTAGCTATGTAGAAATCATTTGACTTTCATTTGATTCAAATAGCTTCTTTGAATGCGTTTGACTTTAATTTGATTCAAAAAGCTTTGTTTGAATGTGTTTGAGTTTCATTTGATTCAATTAGCTTTGTAGAACGCATTTGACTTTCATTTTATTCAAATAGCTTCTTTGAATGCATTTAACTTTAATTTGATTCAAAAAGTTTTGTTTGAATGTGTTTGACTTTTATTTTATACAATTACCTTTGTAGAATAAATTATACTTTCATTTGATTCAATTAGCTTTGTTTGAATGTGTTTGACTTTTATTTGATTCAATTAGCTTTTTTGAATGTATTTGACTTTCATATAATTTAAAAAGGTTTGTTTGAATGAGTTTGACTTTCATTTGATTCAATCAGCTTTTTAGAATGCATTTGACTTTCATTTGATTCAATTAGCTTTGTTGAATGCATTTGACTATCATTTGATTCAAAAAGCTTTGTTTGAATGTGTTTGACTTTTATTTGATTCAATTAGCTTTGTAGAATGCATTTGACTTTCATTTGATTCAATAAGCTTTGTTGAAAGCATTTCACTTTCATTTGATTCAAAAAGCTTTGTTTGAATGTGTTTGACTTTCATTTGAATTAATTAGCTTTGTTTGAATGTGTTTGACTTTCATTAGATTTAGTTAGTTTTGTAGAATGCATTTGACTTTCATATGATTTAAAAAGCTTTGTTTGAATGTGTTTGACTTTCGTTTGATTCAATTAGCTTTGTAGAATGCATTTGTCTTTCATTTGATTCAATTAGCTTTGTTGAAAGCATTTGACTTTCATTTGATTCAAAAAGCTTTGTTTGAATGTGTTTGACTTTCATTTGATTCAATTAGCTTTGTAGAATGCATTTGACTTTCATTTGATTCAATTAGCTTTGTTGAAAGCATTTCACTTTCATTTGATTCAAAAAGCTTTGTTTGAATGTGTTTGACTTTTATTTGATTGAATTAGCTTTGTAGAATGCATTTGACTTTCATTTGATTCAATTACCTTTGTTGAAAGCATTTCACTTTTATTTGATTCAGAAAGCTTTGTTTGAATGTGTTTGACTTTCATTTGATTCAATTAGCTTTGTAGAATGCATTTGACTTTTATTTGATTCAAATAGCTTCTTTGAATGTATTTGACTTTAATTTGATTCAAAAAGCTTTGTTTGAATGTGTTTTACTTTCATTTGAATTAATTACCTTTGTTTGAATGTGTTTGACTTTCATTTGAATTAATTAGCTTTGTTTGAATGTGTTTGACTTTCATTAGATTTAGTTAGTTTTGTAGAATGCATTTGACTTTCATATGATTTAAAAAGCTTTGTTTGAATGTGTTTGACTTTCGTTTGATTCAATTAGCTTTGTAGAATGCATTTGACTTTCATTTGATTCAATTAGCTTTGTAGAAAGCATTTGACTTTCATTTGATTCAAAAAGCTTTGTTTGAATGTGTTTGACTTTGATTTGATTCAATTAGCTTTGTAGAATGCATTTGACTTTCATTTGATTCAATTAGCTTTGTTGAATGCATTTGACTATTGTTTCGGGGTTTTCTGATGTCCTGCGGGAGAGTTACAACACCGAGACTGGAACCGGACGCCTGTACCTGCAAAACAACGGAGACTCCTGGTGGTGGGAGCTCCGCCTCCAACGGTCAAGTTAGTACCTGATTAAGGAGTAATTAATGCGGAAATTAAAGTGGTTTGGTCTCTCTAGGTGAGAGTGTTTAAAGCGTAATCCGTGTGTTTTTCCGAGTCTCCCCTCTTAATGAGGATTAAGAGGGGTATTTATAACCTCGGGAAGCGTGCCACTCTCTAGGTTTAGTGTAAACCTAGGGCTGACTGGGCCTCTAAACAGGATTGGGCCTTGTTGGCCGGTTTTCCCATTTGGCATGGGTGGACACGTGTCGTGTCTCAATTAGTCCGTAAAGGACGTATCTGCGATTGACACGTGGCAGGCTCCTATTGGCCTACGTGAAGGACACGTGGCGGAACCTGGTTGGTCCACTTGTCAAACGGCGATTGGTGGATAAAAATCCCCTAATCATTTGCCCCTCACAGGTGGCACGTGACTGGTCACGTGTCACCTGTGACAGGTGTCGCATGGTAACAGGCGACGGCCTGCTACAGGTGTCACCTTGCAAATGGCCGAGAGATTTTCCCGCCCAAATTTTGAATTTGGAAGTGACCCTTCGCCTTCTCACTTTGCCTATATAAGGAAGTGCTGACTTCGGTCATTTTCACATTTGAGAACTTTGCGAGAGAACATTCGGACCCCTGAACTTGCTCTGACATTTTGGACTTTTTCTGCCTACCGCCTGCTCTGACAAGCCGTCTGCAAAGGATTTTCAAAAATTCACCAATCGTCACTCGTTCAGGTAACCGTCGGTTCTCTTACTCTTAATTTTTTCTTTATTATTATTTTTTGAAATGGCCCCATGGAAGCACACGACACGGCCTAAGTTAGTGATCAGCCGGTCACCGGGGACGGCTGAATCTAGGACTAGGAGTGCCGCCTGCCCTTTTCTGGACCCATCTTTGCCCTTTATACAAAGTCCGACTGTATCTGTGTCTATGCAGAACGTGATGGCCAGAACAAAAAAGACTGCTAGGATCTCGAACTCTGACGGCTCCTCCCAAAGGGTGCCAATTAGTGAAACATCTGACCAGGCGCCAGATGTAGAAGTGAAGCAAAGCGGCTATCAAGCCGACAGTTCTGAGGGAGGGGTCAAGGTGGTCCCTTCCCATTTTACAGTTGACATGACTAACTTTTCTCCTGCTCCTTCTAAGGGAGAGGAGGCGGGCCCCTCTGGGAGAGGGGAGGAGTCGTCCTCTTCGGACTCGTCAGAGGACGAGTCCGTGTCCAGCTCTTCTGGCCACGCTTCTCTAGGCACAGAAGAAAGAAACAACCGCCTACAAGAGGCGAGACTCTCTCATTCAGTTGAGAAGGGGGATAATTGGGCGGAGCCGTCCGCCTCTTACCGAGAGGAAAACACCCCCTACTATTGCACGGTACCCCGGGGCCGGATCGCAGCCATGCAAGACAAAGTGGAGAGCTTTATAGCTAACCACAGAATGGGCCCCAGATTTTTACTGTTCGTGCCGGATCCAGAAGACACTGTCGTCTGGCCGGCTGGTACCAGCTACGATGGCGCCTGTTTTGGCTGCTATGTGGCGGCCATCAAGGCTGGACTGCGCTTCCCATTACATCCGGCTGTTCAGCGGATTTTGGATGGGTATGATTTGGGGTTATGGCAGCTAGCCCCCAACTCTTGGGTCAACGTACTCGGCTATGTGGCCGGGTGCGAAATGTACGGGGTGGAGCCAAGCTTATAGGCTTTCGCCCACATGAACTACCTCAGCCGAACCCCTAAGTCAGGCGGTACCGGCTGGTATCAATTGACGAGCCACAGGGGCTACCTCATGACGAGAGGTAAGGCGAACAAGTGGAAGGATTGGCGGAACACCTTCCTTATTATTGAGAGTTCAGACATAGAGCTGAACAAACGCTTTAACAGGTGGAATAGGAATCCGCCTCTCCTTGCAGGCGGCCGCAGGATGCCGCCTGTTCCCCCAAAGGCTAAAAAAGAGATCCTAGACAAAGGACTCTTCAAAGTAGAGACTAGGGTGAACTCTACTTCAGGGGTACGAGAGCAAGTACCCCTAAACTGCGTCCCGAGCTTCAAGTGGCTCTATGACGAGTACTTTTTGGCCGCCTGTGGCCTCAGCAGTCGGTGCTCTAGAGGTAGCCGGCCTGACAAATACTCTGTTTTTTCACGCTTTGTTTACTTGGGATTTTTACTAACTTTGCTGTTTGTTCTTTTGCAGCTGACGCCATGAGTAAAATCACAGCCTCCAAGACTGCGGCGGCCATGTTGCGGGCCTCTATCATGAAACAGTCTTGTACCGACTCCCCCAACAAGGGGGCACCCTTGGTGGGCTTCGAAACTCTTCCTCTTTTTGGAGTAGTTGTCTTGTGCATATACTAACTCTTTTTTTTTTTCAGTCGGGCACTCCAAGAGCTTCTTCCTCGCAACAGCCGGACCCCAAGGCCCGGAGGACGACTGTTGCAAGCTCTCCTGGGTCTTCTGGGAAACAGGTGGCGGCTGAGAAGCAGCCGGCCACTCCCTCAAAAACTCCGGCGGGGCCGCCTAGAAGTATGGACAATTTCCTTGTAAAATTTTTTACACTTGTTTCCTTCTTAACTAGGTCTAACCTGCTTTTTATGATTGATGCAGCCGGCCCTCAGGAGCCTGACTTGGTGGAGGTAGCCAAGTCTATGATTAAAGCAGTTCCTCCATCTTAAAGGGAGGCGGTCAGGGGTGTCGGCACCCTTGACCTTGATGGGATTGCAGGGGTCCTTGCTGAGGTATACTTAGCATTTTTTTTGAGTATTTGAATTTCAGGACGCCTGTTATCTTTTTTCTTGGAAACTGACGCATGTTTTCTCTTTACTTAGGCCCTGCTCCGAGTGAACGGCCTTCACAAGCCGCTTGATCGGAAGAATAAAGAGGTAAAGGCTGCAAAAGCTATGGCCGCCTCTAACTGTGATAAGGCAATGTTTCAAATTGCCCAAAATGAAGTTCTGACAATTGATATTCTTTATTATCAGGCGCAGGCTACCGCCGCTGTCCGGGCTCAGTTAGAGGCGGCCTAGAAGAGGAACAGCGAGCTGGAGGCGACCGTCTCCAATCTCAAGGCCGAGCTTAAACCCCTCCGCCAAAAAATGCTCTCCTACGAAGCCTTGGAGAAATCCTTGGCTAACGTAAAGGAACGCCTGGTGACCCAGGAGAAGAGTCTCACAAAAGAGCTCTCGGAGAAGGCCGAGCAAGAGAAGAAATAGCTCGTCCGAGAGATGATGGAAGACTCTTCCCAGATCCAGCGCATGACCTGGAGCTGCCTCTTCCCCAGTGCCGACTTCGCCTCATGGGAAAAAACGTACCGCCAGTGTTCTGATACATATAATCAAGAGATCCTGGCGGTTGCTGAGGACGAGGCGTTTGAGGAGGCCTTGGAGGGGGAGCAGCCGATAGTGGAGCTTGTGCCGCTTGGGGGCAAGGCATCGAAGAAGGATGCAGCTGAGGCCGAGTCCAGCAAGAAGAATGCTGACCAGGCGGAAGCTGCTAATGTTGAAGATCTGCCCCCTTCTTAAGCTTTTATGTCTTCTTTTACGGCCTGCGTGCCGTTTGCTTGTATTTACCCGGCCAGGGGGCCGGGGTTCTGAATATTTTAATCTCTTTAATGCAATTTTATTTTGCTTGAAATTTGTCTAAGTATTGCATATTTGGTAATGAATTGTACCCTGTACCGACTGTTTTGCATGGCCGATTGTAGACAGGTACGGATGGTTAGTCACGCCGCCTATGCCCCTGGACGACTGGTTGTCTGTTTCCAAACTAGGCGATCAGTCGGCCATTTATTCAATCGGTATTCGACCCGTTTAAAAGACTGGATTACCTTTTGGCAGGCGGTCCTGTCATTTGTAAAATTAACCAAGTAGGAAAGGGTTTTCTTACTTGTATTTTGTAGGCTAGACTTTAGGCAGTCTATGACTGGATTACCCTTAGGCAGGCGGTCCTGTCATTTGTAAAATTAACCAAGTAGGAAAAGGTTTTCTTACTTGTGTTTTTTTTTTTGCTATAGGCAGTCTAGGACGACTGTTTCCTATCATAATCAGTGTGAATAGGTGTTGTATGAACTTTTTAATTTCATACTAAAATTTTTAAGGGGTGACTAAGTAAATATGGCTCTTACCTAGTCGCCTAGTGATTGAGTAGTAGAGGTATCAAGCGGTGGGTACCGGTTGTTCCCCTTTATTCGCCAATGTTTGTTGGCTATTAACTCGAATGGAAACCTAGTAGGAATAGTGGTTTGAGTGCCCTTGTTTGCCAAAAAACAGGTGGTCTACTCAAACTTTTTAGGTTCCATACCAAGTTTGAGAGAGTGACTATGAGTTAACGTTGGTGTTACTCAGTCGTCCTCATTCTAGATTGAGTAGTAGAGGTACCAGGCGGCAGAGGCCGGCTGGACCCCTTGATTCGCCAATGTTTGTTGGCTATTAACTCAAGAGGTACCCCCTGCATTTATCCCAAGTAATACAGGCGGTCATCCGACTCAGATGTCAACTGTTACCACTAGTTTGGTTAGTGATAAAAGTTATCCTTGTCTCAAAAACGGCTACGTGGTTGCCCTTGGGGACAGTCGTATAGGTGCCGTGTGATTAGTTTATAGAACAATGTTCCACCCAAAAGGGAGCTGCTCTCTGCGACGAATTTCATCCGGATGGATGCCGTCGGACGCCTGCTATAATGTTGGGACAGGTCGAATTGAATTTTCATATTTTGATCAGTTGGCTTGACACCTGGTCTGATCATGTTTTTTTATAGTTCTTGGTGAACTATATTATGTGAGGGTAGCCGATCAAGCGGCGTGCCCCTCTTAAATTAAACATAGAGAGTGGCCGACTGTTTGTCAGTTGGCATGCCCCTCTTAAAATGAATTTAAACATGGAGAGTAGCAGATTGTTTGTCAGTTGGCATGCCCCTCTTAATACAAAATTGAATAGTAAGTATGCAAGCTTTATTCAAGTAGTCCTTGACTTTACATTTTTCAAAAGAAATATTTCTTAAGATTATCTATGTTCCAAGTTCGAGGCAACGGCTGGCCGTCTGGTGTTTCCAGACGGTAAGTACCGTCTCTAACCTCTTCATATATTCGGTAGGGGCCTTCCCAGTTGGGAGTTAGCTTGCCAGACTCGTTAGCCCTACCAACATCTTCCATTTTTCTAAGTACAAAGTCCCCCACTTTGAGTGGACGCCTGTGCACTTTTCTGTTGTATGATCGAGTCATTCTCAGGCGGTAGATCTCATGGCGCAAGACAACATTGCCACTCTTTTCAGGGAGTGAGTCTAATGCCAGGCGCATGGCTTCCCAGTTTGCCTCTTCGTCATATAGCATTACTCGAAGAGTCGGCTCGTAGTGTTCTATTGGAAGAACAGCTTCCGCACCATAAGTTAGGAGGAATGGAGTTTCTCCAGTCGCCCCTTTTTCAGTCGTCCTAATGGCCCAGAGAACATGTGGTAGTTCATCCGCCCATAGGCCGCCTGCTCGTTCAATCTTTTTCTTCAGACCGTCTGAGATGATTTTATTAAAGGCTTCTACCTGGCCGTTTTCTTGTGGACGGCCGACAGATGTAAAGCAGTGTGCAATTCCTTGGTCACCCAACCAGCTTTTGAGAACAGGCGTCTCAAATTGGGGACCATTATCAAAAACCATAGACATGGGAACCCCGAACCGAGTGATGACATTTCTCCAAATGAATGAAATTACATCCTTCGTCTTGATTCCCTTAACAGCCTCCGCCTCTACCCATTTAGTGAAGTAGTCGACGGCAACAAGTATGTACCTTCTTCCGCCTGTAGCAGGCGTATATGGACCCAGAATATCCATGCCCCACTTAGCAAACGGCAGGGGGCTATGAATGGTGGTGAGGTCAGTAGCCGGACGGTGAATTAGTTTGCCAAACCTTTGACACTTGTCACATTTTTTCACCATCTCCATCGCATCTGCCTCTAAAGTAGGCCAAAAGTAGCCCTGCCGCCTTGCCCGTTGAGCAAGCGTCCTACCACCTATATGGGAAGCACAGTAACCAGAGTGAAGATCGTCTAGTATCTCTCGCCCCTTTTCTTGAGTAACACATTTTAAGAAGGGTTGGAGGTACCCCCTTTTGTGAAGTTCTCCCTTTATTATTTCAAAATTGGAGGCTCGTTTTTTCAGCACTGCCGCCTGTTGATGATCATCCGGCTAGGTACCATTTGTCAGATATGCCCTGATTGGATCCATCCAGGATGAGCTTCTGTCTAGGATTCCAATAGGGTCTCCCTCTATGCTTCTCTTCTCCACTACTTCCCAAAAAACGGTTCGAGGAGTATCACAGGAGGCGGATGATGCTAATTTTGAAAGTGCATCCGCTTGGTTATTTTCTGATCTCGGCACTTGGATCAGATGGAAATCTTCAAGGGAGCCAACTGCTTGCCGGACCGCCTGTAAATACTTGATCATGGCCGGATGGGTTGCTTCATATTCGCCATTGTACTGACTCACTATCAATTGTGAATCGGAACAGGCGTCTATTTTCCTTGCCCCTGCCGCCTTGCACATGCGGATTCCGGCTAATAAAGCTTCATATTCTGCCTCATTGTTTGAAGCCTGAAAGCTGAAGCGTAGGGCATACTCGTACCTGTCGCCTTCTGGCGATTGACATATGACGCCTGCTCCACAACCATTTGAAGTAGAGCTGCCATCCACATATACCTTCCAGACTTGGTCTGGAACTTGAGAGTCAGTAGGACGAGTCATCTCAACAATAAAGTCAGCAAAGGCTTGCCCCTTCACTGCTTTTCTAGGCTCGAAGGTGACTTCGAGGCTCTGTATTTCAATGGCCCATTTGATCATTCGGCCTGACGACTCCATGAAGGTCAGTGGCCGCTTGATAGGTTGGTCTGTATACACGACGACTGCATGCGCCAAAAAGTAGGGCTTTAATTTTTTAACAGCCATGAAGAGTGCAAGACCAAATTTCTCCACTAAGGGATACCTCAACTCGGCATTTTTCAGCACATGGCTGACAAAGTAGACCGGGAGCTGACAGCCGTCTCTTTCAGCAAGAAGAACAGCGCTTAACGCATTATCAGAGACGGCCAGGTACATATAGAGTACTTCTTTGGGCAAGGGGCTGACCAGCCTCGGCAAGGAATGCAAATGAACTTTTAATTTTTGGAAGGCCGCCTCAGCATCCGGCCCCCATTCAAACCTTGCCTTCTTCTTAATGGCTTGAAAGAAATATAAGCATTTGTCGCCTGATCGGCTTAGAAATCTTCCCAAGGCCGCCAGACAACCTGTTAACTTCTGGACCTCTCGGATGGTACGAGGCGACTGCATGTCGATGACCGCCTGCACCTTCTTAGGGTTCGCCTCTATTCCTCTCTGATTAATGAGAAATCCGAGAAATTTCCCAGACTCAACTCCAAAGACACATTTCTTGGGATTGAGCATGACATGGTGCCGCCTGAGTGTGGCGAAAGTTTCTCGGAGGTCCGACAGATGATCTTTCTGAAGTTTAGACTTGACAATCATATCATCAATATATGCCTCGACATTCCTCCCAATTTGATCAAAGAACACAGTGTTTATCATTCTTTGGAAAGTGGTCGGGGCATTCTTAAGACCAAACGGCGTGACAGTGTAACAGTATAACCCTTGATCAGTGACGAAGGCCGTCTTCTCCTGATCTTTCTTCCATAAAGGGATTTGATGGAAACCAGATTAGGCGTCCATAAAACTCATCAAAGCGTGGCCGGCTGTTGAGTCGACCAGGTTGTCAATTTTAGGCAGTGGGTAACTGTCTTTTGGGCACGCCTTGTTTAAGTCTGTGTAGTCTACACACATTCGCCAGGTACCATTCGGCTTTTTAACAAGCACAACATTTGCAACCCAGTCTGGGAAGAAACATTGCCGAATGAATCCTGCAACAAGTAATTTTTTAACTTCGGCGGCTGCCGCCTGACTTCTTTCTTCGCCATGGTTCCGCTTCTTCTGCCTTACCGGCTTCTTTTTTGGATCCACGGCCAGTTTATGTACCGCCAGCTCAGAACTAATGCCTGGCATTTCATGGACTTCGAATGCAAAGATGTCCTTGTATTCTTTCAACAAATTGTGGAAGTCGTCACCTAGGACCCCTAGAGCAGTCGTCCCAACTTTGACTGTTCTGTCAGGACACGTGACATCTAAGATTAGGTCCGTATGCTCACCAGCCGGCTGAGGGCGGAATTCATCCGACCGTGATGTGAATCAGGAGGGAAATTCTTTTGAAGAGCCAATTGTATTGATTTTGAGTCCAATAGGGTTCGAACTTGGAGGGAAGAGCCAAGATTGGGTCACATGCGTGGTCATCAAGGAAGAAGCAAAGGACCGGTTGGTTTCCGACGAAGACAGAGGCGGCGACGCGCCGAATAGGGTGCCACGTGCCGGCTCCCCGGCTCTGGCTTGAGCCCAGCTACACGCCGGTCAGGCGCGTGTCCCCTATGGCGGCGCGTGAGGTGGTCTGGCGGCGGCAGTACGAAAAGGATGATTTTCCTTCCTTAGTTTTTTTCTAGAGTTTTGCTTGCAAGTTTTTACCTTTCACTTGAAAGGGTTTTTCTTGGTTTAAGCACTTAGGATTCCTTTTAATTTCTGTTATTTTAGCTTAATAAGTTTCCTTAGTTGATTAGGATTTGTTTTAGGAATTATAGACTAAGTTAAACTAGTCTTACTACTAGTTTCCTAAACTAAGTAGAACTAGTTTTCCTATTCTATTTAGCTTACTTGGAGCTAAAGGCTAGGGACTTGTCCTAGTTCTATTAGACTTAGAATTAGTTAGTTTTTAGTCTATAAATAGGGGATTTTCGTGGCTTTGTAGACAGATAAAAAATACACAAAAATTCAGTTGAATAAAAATTCATTGTTTAGCTTTTTGCTTAAACATTTTGCTAGCTTTCAATTCAAGGAGTTGTTTTGATAATTAGAACGTTCAACACTTAGTTCTAGGAGTAGTCTAAGTTTTGTTCATCAAAGTACTTAGTTCCAGGAGTGGTCTAGGTAATTTGAGAGGCGTTGAATTCGTTCCAGGAGTGGTCGTTTTCAAAGTCATATCCGGTTCGTTATTCTTAAGTTGTTCGATTTTCTTAGGAAATTCGAAGGGCTTGTGTTACTTGTGTGATTTTAGATTCTTTATTAAGTTAAGGGGTTTAAATCCACATCAGAAAGTCAAATGCATTCTACAAAGCTAATTAAATCAAATGAAAGTCAAACACATTCAAACAAAGCTTTTTGAATCAAATGAAAGTGAAACGCTTTCAACAAAGCTAATTGAATCAAATGAAAGTCAAATGCATTCTACAAAGCTAATTAAATCAAATAAAAGTCAAACACATTCAAACAAAGATTTTCGAATCAAATGATAGTCAAATGCATTCAACAAAGCTAATTGAATCAAATGAAAGTCAAATGCATTCTACAAAGCTAATTGAATCAAATGAAAGTCAAACACATTCAAACAAAGCTTTTTGAATCAAATGATAGTCAAATGCATTCAACAAAGCTAATTGAATCAAATGAAAGTCAAATGCATTCTAAAAAGCTAATTGAATCAAATGAAAGTATAATGCATTCTACAAAGGTAATTGTATAAAATGAAAGTATAATGCATTCTATAAAGGTAATTGTATAAAATGAAAGTCAAACACATTCAAACAAAGCTTTTTGAATTAAATGAAAGTCAAATGCTTTCAACAAAGCTAATGAAATCAAATGAAAATCAAATGCATTCTACAAAGCTAATTGAATCAAACGAAAGTCAAACAAATTCAAACAAAGCTTTTTAAATCATATGAAAGTCAAATGCATTCTACAAAGCTAATTAATTCAAATGAAAGTCAAACACATTCAAACAAATTTTTTTGAATCAAATTAAAGTCAAATGCATTCAAAGAAGCTATTTGAATCAAATGAAAGTCAAATGTATACTACAAAGCTAATTGAATAATATGAAAGTCAAACACATTCAAACAAAGCTTTTAAAATCATATGAAAGTCAAATACATTCAACAAAGCTAATTGAATCAAATGAAAGTCAAATGCATTCTACAAAGCTAATTGAATCAAATTAAAGCCAAACACATTCAAACAAAGCTTTTTAAATCATATGAAAGTCAAATGCATTCTACAAAGCTAATTAATTCAAATGAAAGTCAAACACATTCAAACAAATCTTTTTGAATCAAATTAAAGTCAAATGCATTCAAAGAAGCTATTTGAATCAAATGAAAGTCAAATGTATACTACAAAGCTAATTGAATAATATGAAAGTCAAACACATTCAAACAAAGCTTTTAAAATCATATGAAAGTCAAATACATTCAACAAAGCTAATTGAATCAAATGAAAGTCAAATGCATTCTACAAAGCTAATTGAATCAAATGAAAGTCAAACACATTCAAACAAAGCTTTTTGAATCTAATGAAAGTCAAATGTTTTCAACAAAGCTAATTGAATCAAACGAAAGTCAAACACATTCAAACAAAGCTTTTTGAATCCAATGAAAGTCAAATGCATTCAATAAAGCTAAGTGAATCAAATGAAAGTCAAATGCATTTTAAAAAGCTTATTGAATCAAATGAAAGTCAAACACATTCAAACAAAGCTTTTTGAATCAAATGAAAGTCAAATGCATTCAACAAAGCTAATTGAATCAAATGAAAGTCAAATGCATTCTAAAAAGCTAATCGTATCAAATGTAAGTCAAACACATCAAACAAAGCTTTTTAAATCATATAAAAGTCAAATACATTCAATAAAGCTAATTGAATCAAATGAAAGTCAAATGCATTCTACAAAGTTAATTGAATCAAATGAAAGTCAAACACATTCAAACAAAGCTTTTTGAATCAAATTAAAGTCAAATGCATTCAAAGAAGCTATTTGAATCAAATGAAAGTCAAATGCATTCTACAAAGCTAATTAAATCAAATGAAAGTCAAACACATTCAAACAAAGCTTTTTGAATCAAATGAAAGTGAAACGCTTTCAACAAAGCTAATTGAATCAAATGAAAGTCAAATGCATTCTACAAAGCTAATTAAATCAAATAAAAGTCAAACACATTCAAACAAAGCTTTTCGAATCAAATGATAGTCAAATGCATTCAACAAAGCTAATTGAATCAAATGAAAGTCAAATGCATTCTACAAAGCTAATTGAATCAAATGAAAGTCAAACACATTCAAACAAAGCTTTTTGAATCAAATGATAGTCAAATGCATTCAACAAAGCTAATTGAATCAAATGAAAGTCAAATGCATTCTAAAAAGCTAATTGAATCAAATGAAAGTATAATGCATTCTACAAAGGTAATTGTATAAAATGAAAGTATAATGCATTCTATAAAGGTAATTGTATAAAATGAAAGTCAAACACATTCAAACAAAGCTTTTTGAATCAAATGAAAGTCAAATGCTTTCAACAAAGCTAATGAAATCAAATGAAAATCAAATGCATTCTACAAAGCTAATTGAATCAAACGAAAGTCAAACAAATTCAAACAAAGCTTTTTAAATCATATGAAAGTCAAATGCATTCTACAAAGCTAATTAATTCAAATGAAAGTCAAACACATTCAAACAAATCTTTTTGAATCAAATTAAAGTCAAATGCATTCAAAGAAGCTATTTGAATCAAATGAAAGTCAAATGTATACTAAAAAGCTAATTGAATTATATGAAAGTCAAACACATTCAAACAAAGCTTTTAAAATCATATGAAAGTCAAATACATTCAACAAAGCTAATTGAATCAAATGAAAGTCAAATGCATTCTACAAAGCTAATTGAATCAAATGAAAGTCAAACACATTCAAACAAAGCTTTTTGAATCTAATGAAAGTCAAATGTTTTCAACAAAGCTAATTGAATCAAACGAAAGTCAAACACATTCAAACAAAGCTTTTTTAATCCAATGAAAGTCAAATGCATTCAATAAAGCTAAGTGAATCAAATGAAAGTCAAATGCATTTTAAAAAGCTTATTGAATCAAATGAAAGTCAAACACATTCAAACAAAGCTTTTTGAATCAAATGAAAGTCAAATGCATTCAACAAAGCTAATTGAATCAAATGAAAGTCAAATGCATTCTAAAAAGCTAATCGTATCAAATGTAAGTCAAACACATCAAACAAAGCTTTTTAAATCATATAAAAGTCAAATACATTCAATAAAGCTAATTGAATCAAATGAAAGTCAAATGCATTCTACAAAGTTAATTGAATCAAATGAAAGTCAAACACATTCAAACAAAGCTTTTTGAATCAAATTAAAGTCAAATGCATTCAAAGAAGCTATTTGAATCAAATGAAAGTCAAATGTATTCTACAAAGCTAATTGAATCAAATGAAAGTCAAACACATTCAAACAAAGCTTTTTAAATCATTTGAAAGTCAAATACATTCAACAAAGCTAATTGAATCAAATGAAAGTCAAATGCATTTTAAAAAGCTTATTGAATCAAATGAAAGTCAAACACATTCAAACAAAGCTTTTTGAATCAAATGAAAGTCAAATGCATTCAACAAAGCTAATTGAATCAAATGAAAGTCAAATGCATTCTAAAAAGCTAATCGTATCAAATGTAAGTCAAACACATCAAACAAAGCTTTTTAAATCATATAAAAGTCAAATACATTCAATAAAGCTAATTGAATCAAATGAAAGTCAAATGCATTCTACAAAGTTAATTGAATCAAATGAAAGTCAAACACATTCAAACAAAGCTTTTTGAATCAAATTAAAGTCAAATGCATTCAAAGAAGCTATTTGAATCAAATGAAAGTCAAATGTATTCTACAAAGCTAATTGAATCAAATGAAAGTCAAACACATTCAAACAAAGCTTTTTAAATCATTTGAAAGTCAAATACATTCAACAAAGCTAATTGAATCAAATGAAAGTCAAATGCATTTTAAAAAGCTTATTGAATCAAATGAAAGTCAAACACATTCAAACAAAGCTTTTGAATCAAATGAAAGTCAAATGCATTCAACAAAGCTAATTGAATCAAATGAAAGTCAAATGCATTCTAAAAAGCTAATCGTATCAAATATAAGTCAAACACATCAAACAAAGCTTTTTAAATCATATAAAAGTCAAATACATTCAATAAAGCTAATTGAATCAAATGAAATTCAAATGCATTCTACAAAGTTAATTGAATCAAATGAAAGTCAAACACATTCAAACAAAGCTTTTTGAATCAAATTAAAGTCAAATGCATTCAAAGAAGCTATTTGAATCAAATGAAAGTCAAATGTATTCTACAAAGCTAATTGAATCAAATGAAAGGCAAACACATTCAAACAAAGCTTTTTAAATCATTTGAAAGTCAAATACATTCAACAAAGCTAATTGAATCAAATGAAAGTCAAATGCATTTTAAAAAGCTTATTGAATCAAATGAAAGTCAAACACATTCAAACAAAGCTTTTTGAATCAAATGAAAGTCAAATGCATTCAACAAAGCTAATTGAATCAAATGAAAGTCAAATGCATTCTAAAAAGCTAATCGTATCAAATGTAAGTCAAACACATCAAACAAAGCTTTTTAAATCATATAAAAGTCAAATACATTCAATAAAGCTAATTGAATCAAATGAAAGTCAAATGCATTCTACAAAGTTAATTGAATCAAATGAAAGTCAAACACATTCAAACAAAGCTTTTTGAATCAAATTAAAGTCAAATGCATTCAAAGAAGCTATTTGAATCAAATGAAAGTCAAATGTATTCTACAAAGCTAATTGAATCAAATAAAAGTCAAACACATTCAAACAAAGCTTTTTAAATTATTTGAAAGTCAAATACATTCAACAAAGCTAATTGAATCAAATGAAAGTCAAATGCATTCTACAAAGCTAATTGAATCAAATGAAAGTCAAACACATTCAAACAAAGCTTTTTGAATCAAATGAAAGTCAAATGCATTCAACAAAGCTAATTGAATCAAATGAAAGTCAAATGCATTCTAAAAAGCTAATCGTATCAAATGTAAGTCAAACACATCAAACAAAGCTTTTTAAATCATATAAAAGTCAAATACATTCAATAAAGCTAATTGAATCAAATGAAAGTCAAATGCATTCTACAAAGTTAATTGAATCAAATGAAAGTCAAACACATTCAAACAAAGCTTTTTGAATCAAATTAAAGTCAAATGCATTCAAAGAAGCTATTTGAATCAAATAAAAGTCAAATGTATTCTACAAAGCTAATTGAATCAAATGAAAGTCAAACACATTCAAACAAAGCTTTTTAAATCATTTGAAAGTCAAATACATTCAACAAAGCTAATTGAATCAAATGAAAGTCAAATGCATTCTACAAAGCTAATTGAATCAAATGAAAGTCAAACACATTCAAACAAAGCTTTTTGAATCAAATTAAAGTCAAAAGCATTCAAAGAAGCTATTTGAATCAAATAAAAGTCAAATGCATTCTACAAAGCTAATTGAATCAAATGAAAGTCAAACACATTCAAACAAAGCTTTTTCAATCAAATGAAAGTGAAACGCTTTCAACAAAGCTAATTGAATCAAATGAAAGTCAAATGCATTCTACAAAGCTAATTGAATCAAATAAAAGTCAAACACATTCAAACAAAGCTTTTTGAATCAAATGATAGTCAAATGTATTCAACAAAGTTAATTGAATCAAATGAAAGTCAAATGCATTCTATAAAGCTGATTGAATCAAATGAAAGTCAAACACATTAAAACAAAGCTAATTGAATCAAATGAAAGTATAATTTATTCTACAAAGGTAATTGTATAAAATAAAAGTTAAACACATTCAAACAAAACTTTTTGAATCAAATTAAAGTTAAATGCATTCAAAGAAGCTATTTGAATAAAATGAAAGTCAAATGCGTTCTACAAAGCTAATTGAATCAAATGAAACTCAAACACATTCAAACAAAGCTTTTTGAATCAAATTAAAGTGAAACGCATTCAAAGAAGCTATTTGAATCAAATGAAAGTCAAATGATTTCTACATAGCTAATTGAATCAAATGAAAGTCAAATACATTCAAACAAAGCTTTTTACATCATATGAAAGTCAAATATATTCAACAAAGCTAATTGAATCAAATTAAAGTCAAATGCATTCTACAAATCTATTTGAATCAAATGAAAGTAAAACACATTCAAACAAAGCTTTTTGAATCAAATGAAAGTCAAATGTTTTCAACAAAGCTAATCGAATCAAATGAAAGTCAGCATTCTACAAAGCTAATTGAATCAAACGAAAGACAAATGTTCAAACAAAGCTTTTTAAATCATTTGAAAGTCAAATACATTCACCAAAGCAAATTGAATCAAATGAAAGTCAAATGAATTCTACAAAACTAATTGAATCAAATGAAAGTCAAACACATTCAAACAAAGCTTTTTGAATCAAATGAAAGTCAAATGCTTTCAACAAAGCTAATTGAATCAAATGAAAGTCAAATGCATTCTACAAAGCTAATTGAATCAAATGAAAGTCAAACACATTCAAACAAAGCTTTTTGAATCAAATGAAAGTCAAATGCTTTCAACAAAGCTAATTGAATCAAATGAAAGTCAAATGCATTCTACAAAGCTAATTGAATCAAACGAAAGTCAAACACATTCAAACAAAGCTTTTTAAATCATATGAAAGTCAAATGCATTCTACAAAACTAATTAAATCTAATGAAAGTCAAACACATTCAAACAAAGCTAATTAATTCAAATGAAAGTAAAACACATTCAAACAAAGCTTTTTGAATCAAATTAAAGTCAAATGCATTCAAAGAAGCTATTTGAATCAAATAAAAGTCAAATGCATTCTACAAAGCTAATTGAATCAAATGAAAGTCAAACACATTCAAACAAAGCTTTTTGAATCAAATGAAAGTGAAATGCTTTCAACAAAGCTAATTGAATCAAATGAAAGTCAAATGCATTCTACAAAGCTAATTGAATCAAATAAAAGTCAAACACATTCAAACAAAGCTTTTTGAATCAAATGATAGTCAAATGCATTCAACAAAGCTAATTGAATCAAATGAAAGTCAAATGCATTCTTAAAAGCTAATTGAACCAAATGAAAGTCAAACACATTCAAACAAAGCTTTTTGAATCAAATTAAAGTCAAACACATTCAAACAAAGCTAATTGAATCAAATGAAAGTATAATGCATTCTACAAAGTTAATTGTATAAAATGAAAGTCAAACACATTCAAACAAAACTTTTTGAATCAAATGAAAGTCAAATGCTTTCAACAAAGCTAATGGAATCAAATGAAAATCAAATGCATTCTACAAAGCTAATTGAATCAAACGAAAGTCAAACAAATTCAAACAAAGCTTTTTAAATCATATGAAAGTCAAATGCATTCTGTAAAGCTAATTAATTCAAATGAAAGTCAAACACATTCAAACAAAGCTTTTTGAATCAAATTAAAGTCAAATACATTCAAAGAAGCTATTTGAATCAAATGAAAGTCAAATGCATTCTACAAAGTTAATTGAATCAAATGAAAGTCAAACACATTCAAACAAAGCTTATTGAATCAAATTAAAGTCAAATGCATTCAAAGAAGCTATTTGAATCAAATGAAAGTCAAATGCATTCTACAAAGCTAATTGAATAAAATGAAAGTCAAACACATTCAAACAAATCTTTTTGAATCAAATGAAAGTCAAATGCTTTCTACAAAGCTAATTGAATCAAATGAAAGTCAAATGCATTCTACAAAGCTAATTGAATCAAACGAAAGTCAAACACATTCAAACAAAGCTTTTTAAATCATATGAAAGTCAAATGCATTCTACAAAACTAACTAAATCTAATGAAAGTCAAACACATTCAAACAAAGCTAATTAATTCAAATGAAAGTCAAACACATTCAAACAAAGCTAATTAATTCAAATGAAAGTAAAACACATTCAAACAAAGCTTTTTGAATCAAATTAAAGTCAAATGCATTCAAAGAAGTTATTTGAATCAAATAAAAGTCAAATGCATTCTACCAAGCTAATTGAATCAAATGAAAGTCAAACACATTCAAACAAAGCTTTCTGAATCAAATGAAAGTGAAATGCTTTCAACAAAGCTAATTGAATCAAATGAAAGTCAAATGCATTCTACAAAGCTAATTCAATCAAATAAAAGTCAAACACATTCAAACAAAGCTTTTTGAATCAAATGAAAGTGAAATGCTTTCAACAAAGCTAATTGAATCAAATGAAAGTCAAATGCATTCTACAAAGCTAATTGAATCAAATGAAAGTCAAACACATTCAAACAAAGCTTTTTGAATCAAATGAAAGTCAAATGCTTTCAACAAAGCTAATTGAATCAAATGAAAGTCAAATGCATTCTACAAAGCTAATTGAATCAAACGAAAGTCAAACACATTCAAACAAAGCTTTTTAAATCATATGAAAGTCAAATGCATTCTACAAAACTAACTAAATCTATTGAAAGTCAAACACATTCAAACAAAGCTAATTAATTCAAATGAAAGTCAAACACATTCAAACAAAGCTAATTAATTCAAATGAAAGTCAAACTGATGTGAATCAGGAGGGAAATTCTTTTGAAGAGCCAATTGTATTGATTTTGAGTCCAATAGGGTTCGAACTTTGAGGCAAGAGTCAAGATTGGGTCACATGCGTGGTCATCAAGGAAGAAGCAAAGGACCAGTTGGTTTCCGATGAAGACAGAGGCGGCGACGCGCCGAATAGGGTGCCACGCGCCGGCTCCCCGGCTCTGGCTTGAGCCCAGTTACACGCCGGTCAGGCGCGTGTCCCTTATGGCGGCGCGTGAGGTGGTCTGGCGGCGGCAGTACGAAAAGGATGTTTTTCCTTCCTTAGTTTTTTCTAGAGTTTTTGCTTGCAAGTTTTTACCTTTCACTTGAAAGGGTTTTTCTTGGTTTAAGCAATTAGGAATCTTCTTAATTTCTGTTATTTTAGTTTAAAATAATTTCTAAGTCAATTAGGAATTGTTTTAAGAAGTTTTTAGTTAATTAGAGTTTGTTTAGGATTAGTTTTCCTATTCTAATTAGAAGTAGTTTCCTAATCCAATTAGGATTGGTTTCCTATTCTAGTTAGGATCCTTGGGGGGCAAGGTTAGGGGTTTGTCCTAATCCTTGTAGGGATGGAATTAGAGTATTTGTAGTCTATAAATAAAGGATTTTCGTGGCTCTTAGAGGGATGACAAATACACAAAAATTCAGTTGAATAAAAATTCATTGTTTAGCTTTTTGCTTAAACGTTTTGCTAGTTTTCAATTCAAGGAGTTGTTTTGATAATTAGAACGTTCAACACTTAGTTCTAGGAGTAGTCTAAGTTTTGTTCATCAAAGTACTTAGTTCCAGGAGTGGTCTAGGTAATTTGAGAGGCGTTGAATTCGTTCCAGGAGTGGTCGTTTTCAAAGTCATATCCGGTTCGTTATTCTTAAGTTGTTCGATTTTCTTAGGAAATTCGAAGGGCTTGTGTTACTTGTGTGATTTTAGATTCTTTATTAAGTTAAGGGGTTTAAATCCACATCAAATTGGTATCAGATTTGGGGAGGTTTTGATCGTTCCACAACTCGTTCTTACAAGGCGCACTCGTTCTCGGATAACCAGTTTTTCTGTCAACTTCAGAAGGCTCGTTCTCCTTCGTTACAAGGTCTTTTCAGGTGATTCTTTTTTTGATTTTGGGTGAAATTTTGTCTACTTTCTGCCTGTAAAATTTCAGAATTTTTGGTTGTCGTTTGCTATTAAACTGGACTGTTTTTCCGCAACAGTGTCAGTTTGGTCCGATTAATTGCTCCTTGTTTTTGTGTGTGCGTTTTTATTCGAAGTTGTGCTGTGATCTTTTGAGGGAATTACCTGTGAGGGTAGGGTCCTATTAGGCCTGTTTTTATCTTATAATCATGGAGGAAGCCTTGAGAAAATCTATGGATGAATTTGCAAAGTTACTTCAAGGTCATAAAAAGAAGAAAAAACATGAAGATGATAACGTAGATTTTGGCTTTGGTAACAAACATATGCTTATGGAGCGACTGAGTTTACATGAAGAAATTATTTTTCAAGGTCAACAAGATAGTTTGTTTCATACTCGATGCAAAGTTGATGATAGAACTTGTAGGGTGATCATTGATAGTGGTTCATGTACCAATGTTGCGTCTACAGAGATGGTTACTAAACTACAACTTCCTATAAGAGATCATGCAAAACCATATAAGTTGGGTTGGCTAGATGATTCTATGGGTTTTCATGTAAAACAACAAGCTTTGGTAAACTTATCCATTCGCAATTATAAGGAAGAATTATGGTGCGATGTGATTCCTATGAGTGCTTGTCACTTACTTTTAGGAAGACCATGGCATTTTGATCGACAGGTTATACATGATAGTGTGGCCAACACTTATTCGGTCAAGGTGGGAAACAAGAGGTTCAAACTTATGCCTTTAACTACTACTCCATGTCGCGTTAAAGAAAAGAAAGTTGTTAAGGTATCTAAAGAAGAGTTTGAAAGCCGAATTAGGTGCTTCAAGTGTCCAGGAAAGGGACATAGGTTGGATCAATGTCCTTCCAAGAAAGCTATCACAATAAAACAATACGAACAACAAATAGAAGAAGAGAAACACATAGTTTTTCTGTGTGACGATGAGGAATCCGAATCTAAGACAACAAATAGTGAGGAAGAGATGAAGGAAGATTATCAAAAGGATAAAGAAGAGGAACATGTAGGTGCTAAAGAGCTCGAAGAAAAGGTGAGTGAAATAATTGATGTTCCAATTGTGTGTGACGTTGTTCAAGATGAGATTATTCATAATGATCTACCAATGGTGGTGTCTGAAAAGGTTTTTGATACTATTGAGGAGCCATTCGTGAATCAAGATAATACTTTAATGGTTTCTTTAGAAGTGGTGGATTCATTAGGCATGAATAAAGAGAAGAAATTGTTAGTCATACATGAGAAAAATATCATGAAGCCTAAAGTGTTCTTATGGTCAACTTCGAAGACCAAGGACCAAATTGAGAATTGGTTGTTTCTAAAATATTGCCTTGCTCGTGGTGATGTTGTTACATTGCTTAAAATTGTTAGCGTTGAGGTAATAGTTCTTTTGGCTTGTATTCGTCGAATTTGGATGGTTTCATGGAATTGTTCTCCTTACATGGATGATGCGAATTTGAGGACAAATTCTTTTGAAGAAGGGGAGAATGATGTGAATCAGGAGGGAAATTCTTTTGAAGAGCCAATTGTATTGATTTTGAGTCCAATAGGGTTCGAACTTGGAGGCAAGAGTCAAGATTGGGTCACATGCGTGGTCATCAAGGAAGAAGCAAAGGACCAGTTGGTTTCCGATGAAGACAGAGGCGGCGACGCGCCGAATAGGGTGCCACGCGCCGGCTCCCCGGCTCTGGCTTGAGCCCAGTTACACGCCGGTCAGGCGCGTGTCCCTTATGGCGGCGCGTGAGGTGGTCTGGCGGCGGCAGTACGAAAAGGATGTTTTTCCTTCCTTAGTTTTTTCTAGAGTTTTTGCTTGCAAGTTTTTACCTTTCACTTGAAAGGGTTTTTCTTGGTTTAAGCAATTAGGAATCTTCTTAATTTCTGTTATTTTAGTTTAAAATAATTTCTAAGTCAATTAGGAATTGTTTTAAGAAGTTTTTAGTTAATTAGAGTTTGTTTAGGATTAGTTTTCCTATTCTAATTAGAAGTAGTTTCCTAATCCAATTAGGATTGGTTTCCTATTCTAGTTAGGATCCTTGGGGGGCAAGGTTAGGGGTTTGTCCTAATCCTTGTAGGGATGGAATTAGAGTATTTGTAGTCTATAAATAAAGGATTTTCGTGGCTCTTAGAGGGATGACAAATACACAAAAATTCAGTTGAATAAAAATTCATTGTTTAGCTTTTTGCTTAAACGTTTTGCTAGTTTTCAATTCAAGGAGTTGTTTTGATAATTAGAACGTTCAACACTTAGTTCTAGGAGTAGTCTAAGTTTTGTTCATCAAAGTACTTAGTTCCAGGAGTGGTCTAGGTAATTTGAGAGGCGTTGAATTCGTTCCAGGAGTGGTCGTTTTCAAAGTCATATCCGGTTCGTTATTCTTAAGTTGTTCGATTTTCTTAGGAAATTCGAAGGGCTTGTGTTACTTGTGTGATTTTAGATTCTTTATTAAGTTAAGGGGTTTAAATCCACATCACAAACACATTCAAACAAAGATTTTTGAATAAAATTAAAGTCAAATGCATTCAAAGAAGCTATTTAAATCAAATAAAAGTCAAATGCATTCTACAAAGCTAATTGAATCAAATGAAAGTCAAACACATTCAAATAAAGCTTTTTGAATCAAATGAAAGTGAAATGCTTTCAACAAAGCTTATTGAATCAAATGAAAGTCAAATGCATTCTACAAAGCTAATTGAATCAAATAAAAGTCAAACACATTCAAACAAAGCTTTTTGAATCAAATGATAGTTGATTAGGGGATTTTTATCCACCAATCGCCGTTTGACAAGTGGACCAACCAGGTTCCGCCACGTGTCCTTCACGTAGGCCAATAGGAGCCTGCCACGTGTCAATCGCAGATACGTCCTTTACGGACCAATTGAGACACGACACGTGTCCACCCATGCCAAATGGGAAAACCGGCCAACAAGGCCCAATCCTGTTTAGAGGCCCAGTCAGCCCTAGGTTTACCCTAAACCTAGAGAGTGGCACGCTTCCCGAGGTTATAAATACCCCTCTTAATCCTTATTAAGAGGGGAGACTCGGAAAAACACACGGATTACGCTTTAAACACTCTCACCTAGAGAGACCAAACCACTTTAATTTCCGCATTAATTACTCCTTAATCAGGTACTAACTTGACCGTTGGAGGCGGAGCTCCCACCACCAGGAGTCTCCGTTGTTTTGCAGGTACAGGCGTCCGGTTCTAGTCTCGGTGTTGTAACTCTCCCGCAGGACATCAAAAAACCCCGAAACATTTTGGCGCCGTCTGTGGGGAGAGTACTTCTGAGATGGCATCCACGTTTGTACCGACTTTTAAAGAGAGGCGTCCCCTAGACGACCCTCAAGTCCAGTCGGACCATGATACTGAAAATGAACTTGAAGTTGAAGCTCACACAGCTCCAGACGGGACCCTAAGGGCCCGACGTACCCGTCAGACCGAAAGGAGAGAGTAATGGGGAGGACGACTTTGAAGAAGAGATTTCTCTAGAAAGTGACCATAACTTATTGGTGGTTCGCAAAATGTTACTTGGTGAGCCCCAAGTTGATGGGAGGCAACGAAACAACTTGTTCCACACTAGATGCAAGATAGGTGAAAAAACTTGTAATGTGATTGTGGATAGTGGCGCTCAAATTGATGTGATTTCGTCTGAGGATGTGAGTAAGTTGAAGCTACCTACTAGGATTCATGATGAGCCTTATAAGCTCAACTGGTTGAATGATGGTACCAACATGAGGGTGAAGAAACAAGCCTTGGTGACTTATTCCATTGGAGGGTTCAAAGATGAGCGTTGGTGTGATATTCTTCCTATGGATGCTTGCCATTTGTTGCTTGGAAGACCGTGGCAATTTGATCATGATTCGGTACACAAATGTAAATCTAATGTGTTTATTGTAACTACCAAGATGGTAGAAAAGTTAGATTGTTGCCTTTACCTCCAAAAGTTGCTAAGAAAGAAAAAGAGAAAAGCAACTATCTTGTAATTTGTACTAAACTTGAAAATATAGTGGAAGAAATGGGGGAAGGGTATGCTTTGGTTGGGAAGGCCAAAGATGAGATTTGTACTTCTCATAATAACTCATCACCTTTAAATGAGTTGTTAGGAGAATACAAATATGTTTTTCCAGATGACTTGTCCAACAGTCTACCTTCAAATAGGTGTATTGACCATGCAATTCCAAGAGTCCCTTTGCCTCACAATGCTATCTGCCGGCAAATGACACTTAAAGGGGGGAATAAGTGGAAAACGACGTCCAAAACCAAGCAAGGGTTGTATGAGTGGTTGAAAAAGATGCTAAAAAGGGGGTGTGTGCAAGTGAATCATAAAATTGATTTAAAAAGTGCTACTTTCAACATACGAGATTTATCTCCTTATTTAAAAGATGCAAGTTTGGGGTCAAACTTTTTTCAAGAAGGGGAGAATGATCCAAGATCAAGAAGCCCACTTAGAAGCTCCGTGGATCAAGAACCAATTGCCCTTATCTTGGAAACTCTTGGATTTTATCCATTTTCAAAGAGGGCCGAAATTCTATGTTGCATTTCATGGGTGGATTGAAGATTGGAAGCAATTGGCATACATCACACTTTGGCCCATTTTCACTACTATTTTTGGGCGTGTGAATCATGGTCCATTTACTTATTTTTATTAGCTTAAGTTTGTAACTTTATTTGCTGAAAAATAATGCCAAGAGTTGCTCATTGGCTAGTTGTAATAGGAAGAGTTTAACTCTTCATCTTTAGGCTTAATTAGTGCATTTAAAGCTAGCTTGTATTAAGGAAAACCGTGGCTTTTGGCTCTCCATCTTTTGGACGGTTTTCCTTGCCTTTTGGTGTGCTTATTTGCTGCTCCTTTCCTCTATAAAAGGGAGAGCAAACCAGAAATAAAATCAGTTTTGGAGATATACATAAAAACCGTGAGGTTTGTTTAACATTCTTCTTTGTGATTGTCCAAAGTTTGAGTGTTGTTCCTTATAACTTTGAGTGTGTTCTTGAGTTGTAAGATTAGGGGAAACTTGATGCGAATCAAGAAGCTAATTCTTTTGAAGGATCTAATGTACTTTTAGATGGTCTAAACAACTCCATTATAGGTTGCCCAAACAAGGAAATAATCAAGAAAAGGTTCAATAGCTTAAATTGGAAAGAAAGAACCATGATTTCCAAGAACGAAGAAGTTGCGCAGTTCACTTCCGGCGACGATACAGGCGGCCACGCGCCGAGATGGGTCCCACGCTCCTGTCCACCGGCACCGGACTGAGCCCAGCCACAAGGTGGTGTGGCGCGTGTCACAAGTGGTGGCGCGTGAAGTGGTGTTTAGGCGGCGATATGAAAAGAATGATTTCTTTTCCTTAGCTTGATGTTGGAGTCTTCTTTACTTAGGGTTTTGCTTACAAGTTTTTACCTTTCACTTGAAAGGGTTTTTCTTGTTTTAAGCACTTAGGATTTCTAATTGCATTAGGAATTGTTTTTAGTCTAGTAGGCGTCAATAATAGCTTGGAGTGCAAGCTTGAGTTAGGATAAAATAGGCAAGTTTTATCTTAAGAGTAGTTAGAGTTTAAATAGGATTAAATAACTAAAATCAAAGTTATCTAAACTTGATTAAGTTATGCAATCCGTGGGTTTTTGTTAGGGGATTAGAATTCTAATTCAAGTAGGATTAGGATAGTTGATTGAGTCTATAAATATAGGGTTGTAATCTTGAATAAAATACAAGTTTAATCATACATTCATAATAATAATTCTTATTGCTTTTGTTTAAGTTGGATTACTTAAATTCTTGATTGGTGGATTCCAATTTGCTGTTTTGTTTGTTTTAGTTAAAACAATCATCTAGGTTGATTAATTAGGTGGATTCTTGATTAATTAATCTAAGTTTCTTGCTTAATTCTTGGTGAATTTTCTGTATAGAATTAGGTTAGATTCATATCTTTGTGAGGCTTAGTTTTCGGACTAAGAATCACATCAAAACTTTGAGTGTGTCTCGAGTTTCTAGCCTAAGATCCCAATACCTTGAGTTTGTTCTTGGGTTTTGGTTATTTTCGCAATTCCAAAACGTATAAAAGGCGAGTTGTTTTCTTTCGAGTCTAATACCTTATCATTATGTTGGAAGGGTGTATTAGACTTACATCATAATGATCCAAGATCAAGAAGCCCACTTAGAAGCTCCGTGGATCAAGAACCAATTGCCCTTATCTTGGAAACTCTTGGTTTCTTTCCATTTTCTTCAAAGCCCGAGTTTGTCACATGCATTACTTAGGAGGTCGCTTGATTGGTGTTTTGGGCCATGTGTTTTGTATCCTTTTATGCTTTCATTTAGCTTGTAATAAAGGCTTAGAGCTAGGTGTTATTACTGCTCTATTTCAGCCGTGTAGAATAGGAGTTTGAAGGGCCTCAATTTCAGCTCATTTAGTGGCATTAAATCAGCCATTATGAGAGGAATGAAGAGGTGCCTTTTCTACTTCTTTTTCTGTTTTGTTTGGCTGGCCTTGTGCGTTGTTTCAGCCACCTTTTTAGCTTCCACATTACTTGTATTACCTTATATATATGAGTAATAAGAATGGAAGAAGGCAGAGTTGAAATATTAAACAAAAACCTTGTGCTTTTCTGATTTGAGTGTGTCTCAATCAAAGAGTCTCCTTATAACTTTGAGTGTGTTCTTGAGTTGTAAGATTAGGGGAAACTTTGAGTGTGTCTCGAGTTTCTAGCCTAAGATCCCAATACCTTGAGTTTGTTCTTGGGTTTTGGTTATTTTCGCAATTTCAAAACGTTTCAAAGGCGAGTTGTTTTCTTTCGAGTCTAATACCTTATCATTATGTTGGAAGGGTGTATTAGACTTACATCATCTGGTATCAGAGCCTAGGTAAGGGTTTTCTTCAAGAAAATCGAGTTTGAAGGCGTTTGGAGCAAATCGGCAGAATTCGATCAGTTTGGAGTTACGGTTTGAGAAGGCTATATCTCCTTCGTTTTCTGTCCAAATTGAGTGATTCTTTTTTTGAATCTGGATATTTTGTTGTTTAGATTACTCACAAAAAATTTCAGAGTTTTTGGAATTTTTCTGCTAATAAACTGGGCAGGTTTTTCGCAGCAGCGCAGAAAAGTGGCAAAACCGGGAAGGCAGAATTCAATTGAAGATTTCTCCCTCATCCGAAAAGCTTTTGAGGAGTTTCTTTTTTCAAATTGGTTGTTTTGATCTGAATTTTCTGAATTTGTAAGCCTTTGAGAGTCTCGAGGCAATTTTCGTTTTGCACTTTGTCTCTAATTTCGGCAGTTTTCACTCATTGTACTTGTAATAGCCTAGCAGAATAGTGGAAATCATGGCTAATGAGGAGCTTGCTAGAATGTTGCAAGTAATCACTGAAAAATTGGAGAGTTTGGAGAAAAAAACAGAAGAAAGTGAGGAGGTGAAGGCTAGGCAAAATTTTAGGATGGATACAATTGCCGATATGGTGTTGCAAACAACTAGAAAACTGAACGAGTTAGAAAATGAGGATGTGGGTAGTGGAAACAACCTTAGGCAATTTGATGAAGATAGGGGGCTTAAGATTGACCTACCAGAGTTTGATGGGGGACATGATAGTGAAGCCTTTCTAGATTGGGTGAGGCAAATTGAAACTGTTTTTGAGTATAAGGGGTTTAATGATAAAAAAAGGTTCAAATTGTCTGTTCTAAAACTCACTAAACTTGCTGCCCTATGGTATGAAAACCTCAAGGCAAATAGAAGAAGAGAGGGAAAAGAAAAAATTGACTCATGGGAGAAGTTAAAAAAAAGAATGAGGGATAAATGGGTTAGTAAGGAGTATGAACAAGAGCAATACCTTAAGTTAACCCACCTTTCACAAGACAATGGCATGAGTGTGGAAGAGTACATGAAAGAATTTGAGAAGTTGTGCTTAATTTGCGATTTACAAGAAAAAGAAACTTTCAAGATAGCTCGTTTTGTTAAAGGGTTGTCTAAAGGGATTTGTAGAAAAGTGGAGGTGACTCACTATGCCACTTTTAGTGATGTTTGTAAACTCGCCTTGAAGTATGAGGCACAAGCTAAGGAGGAAAAGGAGAAAGAGAAGCCCAAAACTTCCTCTTTTAAGAGTACTTCAAAATTTACTCCTTTCAACTCTAATGAGAGTACTTTTCAAAGAGAAACTTCTCCAAATAGCTCACCAAGTTCTAAGTTTGATAAAGGGAAAGAAAAGCAAGTAGTTTCCCCTAGTGAGCTTGCAACTAGGAGAAAATGCTTCAAGTGTCATGGTAGGGGTCATATCGCTAGTGAGTGTCCTAGTAAAACTGTTTTGACCGCCACACAATGCGCAATTATGGATGAAAAAGAACAAATGTATAACTTTGTGACTCAAGAAGAAGAGAGTAATGGGGAGGACGACTTTGAAGAAGAGATTTCTCCAGAAAGTGACCATAACTTATTGGTGGTTCGCAAAATCTTACTTGGTGAGCCCCAAGTTGATGGGAGGCAACGAAACAACTTGTTCCACACTAGATGCAAGATAGGTGAAAAAACTTGTAATGTGATTGTGGATAGTGGCGCTCAAATTGATGTGATTTCGTCTGAGGCTGTGAGTAAGTTGAAGCTACCTACTAGGATTCATGATGAGCCTTATAAGCTCAACTGGTTGAATGATGGTACCAACATGAGGGTGAAGAAACAAGCCTTGGTGACTTATTCCATTGGAGGGTTCAAAGATGAGCGTTGGTGTGATATTCTTCCTATGGATGCTTGCCATTTGTTGCTTGGAAGACCGTGGCAATTTGATCATGATTCGGTACACAAATGTAAATCTAATGTGTTTATTGTAACTACCAAAGATGGTAGAAAAGTTAGATTGTTGCCTTTACCTCCAAAAGTTGCTAAGAAAGAAAAAGAGAAAAGCAACTATCTTGTAATTTGTACTAAACTTGAAAATATAGTGGAAGAAATGGGGGAAGGGTATGCTTTGGTTGGGAAGGACAAAGATGAGATTTGTACTTCTCATAATAACTCATCACCTTTAAATGAGTTGTTAGGAGAATACAAATATGTTTTTCCAGATGACTTGTCCAACAGTCTACCTTCAAATAGGTGTATTGACCATGCAATTCCAAGAGTCCCTTTGCCTCACAATGCTATCTGCCGGCAAATGACACTTAAAGGGGGAATAAGTGGAAAACGACGTCCAAAACCAAGCAAGGGTTGTATGAATGGTTGAAAAAGATGCTAAAAAGGGGGTGTGTGCAAGTGAATCATAAAATTGATTTAAAAAGTGCTACTTTCAACATACGAGATTTATCTCCTTATTTAAAAGATGCAAGTTTGGGGTCAAACTTTTTTCAAGAAGGGGAGAATGATCCAAGATCAAGAAGCCCACTTAGAAGCTCCGTGGATCAAGAACCAATTGCCCTTATCTTGGAAACTCTTGGTTTCTTTCCATTTTCTTCAAAGCCCGAGTTTGTCACATGCATTACTTAGGAGGTCGCTTGATTGGTGTTTTGGGCCATGTGTTTTGTATCCTTTTATGCTTTCATTTAGCTTGTAATAAAGGCTTAGAGCTAGGTGTTATTACTGCTCTATTTCAGCCGTGTAGAATAGGAGTTTGAAGGGCCTCAATTTCAGCTCATTTAGTGGCATTAAATCAGCCATTATGAGAGGAATGAAGAGGTGCCTTTTCTACTTCTTTTTCTGTTTTGTTTGGCTGGCCTTGTGCGTTGTTTCAGCCACCTTTTTAGCTTCCACATTACTTGTATTACCTTATATATATGAGTAATAAGAATGGAAGAAGGCAGAGTTGAAATATTAAACAAAAACCTTGTGCTTTTCTGATTTGAGTGTGTCTCAATCAAAGAGTCTCCTTATAACTTTGAGTGTGTTCTTGAGTTGTAAGATTAGGGGAAACTTTGAGTGTGTCTCGAGTTTCTAGCCTAAGATCCCAATACCTTGAGTTTGTTCTTGGGTTTTGGTTATTTTCGCAATTTCAAAACGTTTCAAAGGCGAGTTGTTTTCTTTCGAGTCTAATACCTTATCATTATGTTGGAAGGGTGTATTAGACTTACATCAGATGGCATCCACGTTTGTACCGACTTTTAAAGAGAGGCGTCCCCTAGACGACCCTCAAGTCCAGTCGGACCATGATACTGAAAATGAACTTGAAGTTGAAGCTCACACAGCTCCAGACGGGACCCTAAGGGCCCGACGTACCCGTCAGACCGAAAGGAGAGAACGGGAACATTTTCAAACTGAAGGCGAGCCAGCAGGCGCACCGCCTGTTCGGCAGCAGGCGACTGATGGGTCTGCTCCCATCACAAGAAACGAACTCATGACCTTCATGAGGGACTTCAAGGGAGAGATTCAAGAGTTGTTAAATAAGAAGCCTGCACCGTCCAAGGGATAGTCGGCTACGAAACCTTCCACTTCCGGCAAGAGGAAGCCGGTTCAAGGACGAGAGGGAACTCCTCATCCTAGATCCAGGAAGTGGGAGCCGCCTGCCCTTGATCTCAAAAAATACCATTTTCCTACTCCAGGAAAGAGGAAACCTGTTCGTCACATTCAGGCGGACGGGTCGAAGAAAACATACACAGACGCTCGTCTGCTGTTAGAGCAGAAGAAGAATGACCGACTGTCTGAGTCGGCCTCTACTTCAGAATTCCAAGAAAGTCTGCGAAATACCTCGATGAGGCATACCCAGTCGTATCATGAGAGTCAGACAGGCGGCACCTCCCGTCAGTCCGGCTTTCATAGCGACCAGGCGGTACCAAACTTACCGTTTGTACCACAACAACAGTATTTTATGCCGCCACCTCCGTTTGGTGGACAGGCAGCTAAAAATGTCCAACCTTTGGACTGGCAGCTACGGTTGCTTAGACTTGGTGAACAGCCGTCGGCCTTCTCCAAGGAAAATACTGAAGCCGCTCAGCCGGCCAAAGTGAAAAATGTGTTAGTAGGCGCCTATGACGGCACTACTAACCCAGAAGATCATCTGATGGCATTCTCCAACCTAATGTACCTTCAAGGGTTGGATGATCCCACCTGGTGCAAGTGTTTTCCAGCGACTCTCAAAGGAATCGCACAGCAATGGTTCGGCAATCTGCCGACTGGTTGTGTAAACAACTTCAGAACGCTTGCTTACTTGTTCACCTCCAACTTCGCCATGAATATCCCTGCGAAGAAGACGACCCTTGATTTGGGAACAATTCAGCAGGGTGAGAAGGAGGGGCTTTGATCTTATATCAGGCGGTTTAACCTGATGAGGATACAGATTCAAGGGTTACCAGATGAGGTGGCCTATACTGACTTTTTCAGGGGTCTCAAAGACGGGTCGACCTTCAAATTCGATCTGGTTCGAAAGAGGGTGGCGACTCTTCAGGAGGCCTTGATTGAAGCAGAAGCCTACATACAGGCGACTGATCTTTGTAGTACAGCAAAACAGTCGGACGGGAAAAAGTTCGACAAAAGAGAAGGACGACAGATACAGTCGTCAAACAAAGATCAAAAGAAGAGAAAAGAGGTCTGGGCGGTTGATTCCTATAAACAGCCGGCCCAGAAGAAGAAAAAAGAATTCAAACCATACTCTCCAAAGTATGCGTTTAACAAGGATAGCCAAGCTATCCTAAAAGTAATAAAGGGACGGATCTCTATTGAGAAGCCGGTCCCCATGAAGGGTTCTGCAAGCAACCGGAACCAAGACAAATTTTGTGATTATCATGAAGATGTTGGTCATTACACCAACGAATGCATCAGTCTCATGCGGTATCTGGACCGCCTGGCTGAGCAAGGGGATCTTGACTCTTTTGTCAAGAAATCCACGGGGAACACCTCCTCGAAAAAGCAGTCGGCCAAAAAGAATCAACAGGCCGACAGCTCTGATACAGATGATGCAGTCGTCTACACTATTGCAGGCGGCTTCGCAGGAGGAGGTCCCACTATTAGGGGCAACAAAGACAATATCAGGCGGTTAGATGTAAACGCCGTTCACCCAGAACGGTCCTCTAAATATTCATTTCCTGAGATTGTCATTACTGAAGAAGATCTAGGAGGGGTCAGGGGGCCGCATGATGACCCTATCGTCATTGAATGTAAAGTGGCCAATCAGAGAGTTGGCCGAATCCTCATAGATACCGGAAGCTCCTCAGATCTCATAAGTAGCAAATGTCTGTCAAAATTGAAATACAAGACTGATTGCCTACATCCGGCCTCCCACCCTTTAGTAGGGTTTGGAGGGGGAGTCGTCCACCCTGTAGGACGAGTAGATTTACCCGTCCGCCTGGGCGAAAAAGGGGAAGGACGACACATGGTAGTCCGGTTCCTGGTGGTAGAAGAACTCTCGGCCTACAACATGATTCTGGGACGACCAACCCTGAATAATTCCAAGGCTGTAATAATCCCATCTCTTATGTTACTCAAATTTGAGAGGGATAATGGAACAGTCGGATCCCTGAGGGGAGATCAGAGGATGGCCCGAGAGTGCTATCTCTCGGACGTCAAGCCCACTGTTATGGCCGCTGGGTCCAGTGGAGGAAAGATAGACCTTGACAATGTCAAGGAGAGTGCGCCTGTTCCAGAAGCAGGCGGCAAGAAAAGAAAGGCATCCCAGATGGGGGCCGAAAGAAAAGATAAAAAATAGCAATCATTGGCAGAGGAGCGGTCTGATGTGGATTTAAACCCCTTAACTTAATAAAGAATCTAAAATCACACAAGTAACACAAGCCCTTCGAATTTCCTAAGAAAATCGAACAACTTAAGAATAACGAACCGGATATGACTTTGAAAACGACCACTCCTGGAACGAATTCAACGCCTCTCAAATTACCTAGACCACTCCTGGAACTAAGTACTTTGATGAACAAAACTTAGACTACTCCTAGAACTAAGTGTTGAACGTTCTAATTATCAAAACAACTCCTTGAATTGAAAACTAGCAAAATGTTTAAGCAAAAAGCTAAACAATGAATTTTTATTCAACTGAATTTTTGTGTATTTTTTATCTGTCTACAAAGCCACGAAAATCCCCTATTTATAGACTAAAAACTAACTAATTCTAAGTCTAATAGAACTAGGACAAGTCCCTAGCCTTTAGCTCCAAGTAAGCTAAATAGAATAGGAAAACTAGTTCTACTTAGTTTAGGAAACTAGTAGTAAGACTAGTTTAACTTAGTCTATAATTCCTAAAACAAATCCTAATCAACTAAGGAAACTTATTAAGCTAAAATAACAGAAATTAAAAGGAATCCTAAGTGCTTAAACCAAGAAAAACCCTTTCAAGTGAAAGGTAAAAACTTCCAAGCAAAACTCTAGAAAAAAACTAAGGAAGGAAAATCATCCTTTTCGTACTGCCGCCGCCAGACCACCTCACGCGCCGCCATAGGGGACACGCGCCTGACCGGCGTGTAGCTGGGCTCAAGCCAGATCCGGGGAGCCAGCGCGTGGCACCCTATTCGGCGCGTCGCCTCCTCTGTCTTCGTCGGAAACCAACCGGTCCTTTGCTTCTTCCTTGATGACCACGCATGTGACCCAATCTTGGCTCTTCCCTCCAAGTTCGAACCCTATTGGACTAAAAATCAATACAATTGGCTCTTCAAAAGAATTTCCCTCCTGATTCACATCACTTTCATTTGATTCAAATAGCTTCTTTGAATGCATTTGACTTTAATTTGATTCAAAAAGCTTTGTTTGAATGTGTTTGACTTTCATTTGATTCAATTAACTTTGTAGAATGCATTTGACTTTCATTTGATTCAATTAGCTTTATTGAATGTATTTGACTTTTATATGATTTAAAAAGCTTTGTTTGATGTGTTTGACTTACATTTGATACGATTAGCTTTTTAGAATGCATTTGACTTTCATTTGATTCAATTAGCTTTGTTGAATGCATTTGACTTTCATTTGATTCAAAAAGCTTTGTTTGAATGTGTTTGACTTTCATTTGATTCAATAAGCTTTTTAAAATGCATTTGACTTTCATTTGATTCACTTAGCTTTATTGAATGCATTTGACTTTCATTGGATTCAAAAAGCTTTGTTTGAATGTGTTTGACTTTCGTTTGATTCAATTAGCTTTGTTGAAAACATTTGACTTTCATTAGATTCAAAAAGCTTTGTTTGAATGTGTTTGACTTTCATTTGATTCAATTAGCTTTGTAGAATGCATTTGACTTTCATTTGATTCAATTAGCTTTGTTGAATGTATTTGACTTTCATATGATTTTAAAAGCTTTGTTTGAATGTGTTTGACTTTCATATTATTCAATTATGTTGTATATTTGGAGTGTCAACCCGAAATATACAAGGGTTGAACCAAGATAGTCAAGGCTAATGAACCAAATAGCTTCTTAGATACAGTTACACCACTAAGAAACGAAATGGGTTCCTAAGATCACAAGCCAACTAATAGCCTAAACTAGTTAGCTAAGCAAAGGAAACGAAATTCCAAATCCAAGAATTTCAGGTTTGTTTCTAATCCAAGAAACGAATGTAAAGACAAAGTTGTTTGTTCGAAATAATCTGATTTTTCATTCACATTTGCTTGCTATTTATACAAACTAATTTAAGTGACTTTTCAGCTCACTTGTTACACGCCTAAGCTAAGCATCAAAAGCAGATATTGCGTCTAGATACATCAATAAAAGAAGCTAAGCTTAACTAGATACATCAAAAGGAAAAAGTGGCGGTTTGTAACCTCCATATTAAGGCTTCATCAAATCAGAAATAAAGAGCATAACTCTCCCTTGATTCTCGTCCAACAAAGCAGCAAGTAAGAAGCAAAACAGCCCCTTAATTCACGCCCAATTCAAACAGCAAAAAGAAGTGTAACTCCTCCTTGATTCAAGCCTTGGATCAAGCTTGAATGTATGTAGACAAGAGTGTACTTGGACGCCTTTTAGATGCTCATTTGCTGACTGAAATCTACGCCCACTTGAAGGCTTAATTGAAAGCTTGTAACCCCTCATTGAAACTGATTGTAACACCCAAGTTAAAGCCTCGAAATTCCCTTTAAAGAATTTCGGATTCTATGCTTCTTTCACAAGCTTAAATGGCTGCCTTCTTGATGTATCTTGCACTTGTACTTTGTGTGAATGTAACATTACATTTTCGAACTATAAGCAGCTAAAAGAACTAAAAGACAATGTAACTAATTTGCAAACTTAAAATAAGACTAAAGTTTACAACTTATTTAAAGCATAAAAGAACTAGAATGAACTAGTCAATAAGAACAACAAGAAACTCAAAGGATTGAATATCTTGCTGCACATAGATAGAACGCATAGCACCAATGCATGATGCTACGTCTTGGACCAAAGAAACGTCCATAACCAAGTTGTTAGGCTTGGCTACAACATTCCCCCCTTCTTGAAAAGAGTTTGCCCTCAAACTCGGCAACTCTTCAAACTCATCATAGTAAGGTGATAAATCAGCCACATTAAAGGTGCTAGAAACACCATAGTCTCCGGGCAACTCAACTTTGTAAGCATTATCATTCACCTTTTCAACAATAGCAAATGGACCATCACTACGAGGACTAACCTTGGAACGCCTCTTGGAAGGAAATCTTTCCTTTCGTAGATGAATCCAAACCAAATCACCAGGTTGAAAACGGACCTCCTTTCTCTTCTTGTCATGGTAGGCTTTAGTCTTTGCATTAGTTTGTTCAATTCGAGAACGAACTTGCTCATGCATAGACTTGATTTCTTTGGCACGCACCTCGGCATCATGACTAAACTTGTTAGGTGAGGGAATGGGAGCAAGATCAATAGGAGTACAAGGATTGAATCCATACACAACTTCAAAAGGACTCAGACCGGTTGTCTTGCTAGGCACTCTGTTATAAGCAAACTCCGCATGAGGGAGCATCTCTTCCCATTGCTTGGGACGTTTAGTAGCCAAAGTTCGCAACAAAGTTCCCAAAGTTCTATTAGTCACTTCGGTTTGGCCATCAGTTTGAGGATGACTTGAAGTGCTAAAGGTCAACTTTGTGCCCATCTTCTTCCATAATGTAAGCCAAAAATGACTTAGGAATTTTGGATCACGATCACTCACCATGGACTTAGGTACACCATGTAAGCGCACAATCTCATTGAAAAACAAGTTAGCAACATGAGTAGCATCATAAGTTGTACGACAAGCAATAAAATGAGCCATTTTAGAAAAACGGTCCACAACAACCATAATAGAATCTTTCTTTCGTTGGGTCATAGGAAGTCCCACAACGAAATCAAGACTAACATCTTCCCATGGAGCTTGCGGAATAGGCAAGGGCAAAAGATAGCCTTGTGGAAGACTATGACTCTTGGCCTTTTGACAAACCACGCATCTTTTCACAATAAACTCCACGTCACGAACCAATCTAGGCCAATGAAAGTACTCTTGCACAAGAAGAGTAGTCTTCTCTATGCCAAAGTGTCCCGCCATTCCTCCTTCATGAAACTCTTTGATAAGAGATTCTCTTAGGCTTGATCTTGGAATGCACAACCTGTTTCCTTTGAACAAATAGCCATCTAAAATGTAATAATCTTTGTAAGCATGATTAGAACATTTTAGAAATAAATCACCAAAGTCATGATCGTTTTTGTAACTTGCTTTCACATCTTCAACACTAATCACTTTTGCCTTGAAAGAATTCAAAAGTGTGTATCTCCTTGAAAGTGCATCAGCTCCTTTATTCATTGCGCCTCTCCTATGCTTGATCACAAAATGAAAAGCTTGCAAATACTCCACCCATTTGGCATGGCGTGGTTGGAGTTTTTGTTGGCTTTGAAGATATTTGAGGGCTTCATGATCTGAATGAAGGATGAACTCCTTGGAAATGAGGTAATGTCTCCAACGGTCCAAAGCACGAACAAGAGCAAAGAACTCCTTATCATAGGTGCTATACTTCCGTTGTGCTTCATTGAGTTTTTCACTAAAGTAGGCAAGGGGACGCCCAACTTGTGACAAAACAGCACCAATACCAACTCCACTAGCATCACATTCAACTTCAAAAACTTCATCAAAGTTAGGCAAAGAAAGAATAGGTGCACTAGTAAGTTGATGCTTTACCTCATCAAAGGCCTTTTGAGCCTTATCATTCCAAACTAACTTCTGATTTTTAGTTAGCTCCGTGATAGGTGCCATGAGGGTACTAAAATTCCGCACAAATCTTCTATAGAAAGAAGCAAGTCCATGAAAACTACGAACTTGTTGAATTGTTTGTGGCGTGGGCCACTCACGAATTGCAGCAACTTTCTTTTCGTCAACTTCTATGCCTTGAGAGGAAACTTTGAAACCAAGAAAAATAACTTGGGAAGTGAAAAAATGACACTTCTCTAAGTTACCATATAGTTGCTCACGAGCAAGGGCTTCAAAAACCTGTTGCAAATGCATAGCATGCTCTTCTTCTTCCCTACTATACACCAAAATATCATCAAAATAGACTACAACAAATTTACCCATGAAAGGTTGCATAACCTGATTCATAAGGCGCATAAATGTAGATGGTGCATTAGACAAACCAAATGGCATCACAAGCCACTCATAGAGGCCCTCCTTTGTCTTGAAAGCGGTCTTCCATTCATCTCCTTCGAAAATTCGAATTTGATGATAGCCACTTCTCAAATCAATTTTAGAGAACACTTTAGAACCATGCAAATCATCAAGTAAATCATTCAACCTTGGAATAGGAAATCGGTACTTGATAGTGATCTTGTTGATTGATCTACTATCAACACACATGCGCCACTCTCCATTCTTCTTAGGCACAATCAAGGTAGGACAAGCACATGGACTAAGAGACTTACGAATAAGACCCTTTGACAACAGTTCCTCCACTTGTCTTCTAATTTCCTCGGTCTCTTTGGGATTGGTTCTATAGGCTGGTTTGTTTGGGAGCATGGATCCGGGCACAAGATCAATCTTGTGTTGGATGTCACGCTTTGGGGGTAATCCGTGAGGGATATCTTTGGGGAAAACATGGGAATAGGTGTTGAGAAGAGAGGTGAGGAGTGGGTGGTTTTTTTCTTTGGACGGTTGAGAGGGGGTATCAAGTTGGCTCAAAATGAAGTGTTTGTGAGCCCTATACTCACGAAATTCAGATTTTATGAGAGTGGTGAGGGAAATGGGAGGCGTGGATATGGGGTGGTCATTTTTGAGGATTAAAGGGGTTAGGACAATTTTCTTTCCATCCTTAGAAAAGGAGTAGGTGTTTTTGTAACCATCATGCATCACACGTCTATCAAATAACCAAGGTCTACCAAGTAAAACATGACATGCATCCATAGGTACAACATCACACCATAATTTTTCCTCATAAGTTTTACCAATGCTAAATGATAACAAGACTTGTTGTGTGACATGAATCCCTTTACTATGACTTAACCATTGAATTTTATATGGTGTAGGATGAGGGATAGTTTTCATTTTCAGCTTGTCTATCATTACTTGTGAAGCTACATTGGTACAACTACCTCCATCAATAATCAAAGTGCATACCTTTCCACCAATGGTGCAACGAGTGTGAAAGATTGCCTCACGTTGCAAGCTCCCTTCTTGGTCCAACATATTGCTAAGCGTACGTCGAACCACCAAACATTCTCCTTCATCCGGACCTAGGCACGCATACTCATCATTCTCTTCAAGATTGCTGTCCTCTTCAACCTCTAATTCGTTCTCCTCTTCATACTCTACCAAAGTAACAATTTTTTTATTTGGACAATCACTAGCCATATGTCCAAGGCCTTGACACCTAAAGCATCTTCTTGGGGCTGGTTTTGGGTTGGAATTTTGGGTGTTTTGTGAAGGTGGTTTAGAAGTAGGCTGAATGGATGTGGGTTTGAAAGGTGGGAAATTGGTTGTTTGTTTTCTTTGGGGAAATGAGGATTGAGAAGTAAAACGTGAAGGTTCACTTTTACCTCTTGCTTTTTGTTGCTGCTCTATCTTGTGTGCCAAGATAATGAGCTCTTCAAGAGTGGTGTAAGGGTGTAGTTCGGCTACATTGGCTACTTTTGGGTCAAGTCCGCCTAGGAACCGAACCAAAGTTTGAGGCTCATCTTCCTCTACTCCACACTTCATAACAAATCCTTCAAACTCCCTAGCATATTCCTCTACTGATTTCGTACCTTGCTTAAGGTTATGGAATTTTGAAAAGTTTTCTTGCACATAGTATGTGGGAAGAAACTTTTGTTTCAGCAATTTCTTCATCTTAACCCATGATCTCACTTTTTCTTTGTCTTGCCTTTCCCTCTTGGCGCACACACTAGCCCACCAAGTTGAGGCATATTTTCGTAGCTTCAAGGCCACAATTTTCACCTTTTTCTCTTCCGGTGTTTGCTTATAGTCAAACACTCTCTCCACCGTTCTTAACCATTCTACAAACTCATCAGCATCGAGTTTGCCATCATACTCCGGGATGTCGGCCTTAATGTCATTATTAGGCCGTGACCTTTCTCTTTCATGAAAAGGTCTATCATTGTGATTGAAATTAGATTCACTCAATTCCTCATCACTATGATTGGGTGAACCCTCTTTTTGAAGGCGCAACTTAGTAGAAAGATCTTTTAACTGATCTTGCAAATATTGCATTCGTTGCTCCATATCTTCTTTCTCTTGTGTAACCTTATTGACATATTCTTGCCAATTAGGAGGTGGGATATCGGACATGGTTTGTGTTTGGGGATGTGTTTAGGTATTTGTTTTGCTTTACCACCCCCTCCTTCTAGCGCCAAATGTTGTATATTTGGAGTGTCAACCCGAAATATACAAGGGTTGAACCAAGATAGTCAAGGCTAATGAACCAAATAGCTTCTTAGATACAGTTACACCACTAAGAAACGAAATGGGTTCCTAAGATCACAAGCCAACTAATAGCCTAAACTAGTTAGCTAAGCAAAGGAAACGAAATTCCAAATCCAAGAATTTCAGGTTTGTTTCTAATCCAAGAAACGAATGTAAAGACAAAGTTGTTTGTTCGAAATAATCTGATTTTTCATTCACATTTGCTTGCTATTTATACAAACTAATTTAAGTGACTTTTCAGCTCACTTGTTACACGCCTAAGCTAAGCATCAAAAGCAGATATTGCGTCTAGATACATCAATAAAAGAAGCTAAGCTTAACTAGATACATCAAAAGGAAAAAGTGGCGGTTTGTAACCTCCATATTAAGGCTTCATCAAATCAGAAATAAAGAGCATAACTCTCCCTTGATTCTCGTCCAACAAAGCAGCAAGTAAGAAGCAAAACAGCCCCTTAATTCACGCCCAATTCAAACAGCAAAAAGAAGTGTAACTCCTCCTTGATTCAAGCCTTGGATCAAGCTTGAATGTATGTAGACAAGAGTGTACTTGGACGCCTTTTAGATGCTCATTTGCTGACTGAAATCTACGCCCACTTGAAGGCTTAATTGAAAGCTTGTAACCCCTCATTGAAACTGATTGTAACACCCAAGTTAAAGCCTCGAAATTCCCTTTAAAGAATTTCGGATTCTATGCTTCTTTCACAAGCTTAAATGGCTGCCTTCTTGATGTATCTTGCACTTGTACTTTGTGTGAATGTAACATTACATTTTCGAACTATAAGCAGCTAAAAGAACTAAAAGACAATGTAACTAATTTGCAAACTTAAAATAAGACTAAAGTTTACAACTTATTTAAAGCATAAAAGAACTAGAATGAACTAGTCAATAAGAACAACAAGAAACTCAAAGGATTGAATATCTTGCTGCACATAGATAGAACGCATAGCACCAATGCATGATGCTACGTCTTGGACCAAAGAAACGTCCATAACCAAGTTGTTAGGCTTGGCTACAACAAATTAGCTTTGTAGTATACATTTGACTTTCATTTGATTCAAATAGCTTCTTTGAATGCATTTGACTTTAATTTGATTCAAAAAGATTTGTTTGAATGTGTTTGACTTTCATTTGAATTAATTAGCTTTGTAGAATGCATTTGACTTTCATATGATTTAAAAAGCTTTGTTTGAATTTGTTTGACTTTCGTTTGATTCAATTAGCTTTGTAGAATGCATTTGATTTTCATTTGATTTCATTAGCTTTGTTGAAAGCATTTGACTTTCATTTGATTCAAAAAGCTTTGTTTGAATGTGTTTGACTTTCATTTTATACAATTACCTTTATAGAATGCATTATACTTTCATTTTATACAATTACCTTTGTAGAATGCATTATACTTTCATTTGATTCAATTAGCTTTTTAGAATGCATTTGACTTTCATTTGATTCAATTAGCTTTGTTGAATGCATTTGTGATGTGAATCAAGAGGCTAATTCTTTTGAAGAGTCCAAGACACTTTTAAAAGGTCCAAATAGCTTCATTATGGGCTTCCCAATCAAAGAAATAAACAAGGAAAGGTTCAATAGGTCAATTGGGAAAGAAGGAACCTTGATCACCATGGAAGACAAAATGACACATTCGGCTTCCGGCGGCGATTGCGGTTGGTACGCGCCACTCCAAGGGCCACGCGCCACCTTCCCTAAGCCACCTTGAGCCTAGCTACACCATGAACCGGCGCGTGAGGCTAGAGGAGGCGCGTGAGGTGTTTATCCGGCGGCAGTACGAAAAGAAAGATTTTCTTTGCTTGGTTTTTTTTCTAGAGTTTTTGCTTGCAAGTTTTTACCTTTCACTTGAAAGGGTTTTTCTTGGTTTAAGCACTTAGGATTCCTTTTAATTTCTGTTATTTTAGCTTAATAAGTTTCCTTAGTTGATTAGGATTTGTTTTAGGAATTATAGACTAAGTTAAACTAGTCTTACTACTAGTTTCCTAATCTAAGTAGAACTAGTTTTCCTATTCTATTTAGCTTACTTGGAGCTAAAGGCTAGGGACTTGTCCTAGTTCTATTAGACTTAGAATTAGTTAGTTTTTAGTCTATAAATAGGGGATTTTCGTGGCTTTGTAGACACATAACAAATACACAAAAATTCAGTTGAATAAAAATTCATTGTTTAGCTTTTTGCTTAAACGTTTTGCTAGTTTTCAATTCAAGGAGTTGGTTGAAGATTAGAACATTAAAAACTTAGTGTCTAGGAGTAGGCTAAGAGTTTAATCTCAAAATAATTAGCGTCCAGGAGTGGATTAATTAATTTGGGGATTCGAATCATAAGTTTCAGGAGTGATCTTGTGAGGAGAAATATCGGTTCGTTTTTATTCAATCTTAAAGAAATCCTTCAAGATTGGATCTTTATTTCAAGATTGTGGGTTTTCTAAAATCTTGACTAAACAAGGGGTTAGAATCCACATCAATTTGACTATCATTTGATTCAAAAAGCTTTGTTTGAATGTGTTTGACTTTCATTTGATTCAATTAGCTTTGTAGAATGCATTTGACTTTCATTTGATTCAATTAGCTTTGTTGAATGCATTTGACTATCGATTGATTCGAAAAGCTTTGTTTGAATGTGTTTGACTTTTATTTAATTTAATTAGCTTTGTAGAATGCATTTGACTTTCATTTGATTCAATTAGCTTTGTTGAAAGCGTTTCACTTTCATTTGATTCAAAAAGCTTTGTTTGAATGTGTTTGACTTTCATTTGATTCAATTAGCTTTGTAGAATGCATTTGACTTTTATTTGATTCAAATAGCTTCTTTGAATGCTTTTGACTTTAATTTGATTCAAAAAGCTTTGTTTGAATGTGTTTGACTTTCATTTGATTCAATTAGCTTTGTAGAATGCATTTGACTTTCATTTGATTCAATTAGCTTTGTTGAATGTATTTGACTTTCAAATGATTTAAAAAGCTTTGTTTGAATGTGTTTGACTTTCATTTGATTCAATTAGCTTTGTAGAATACATTTGACTTTTATTTGATTCAAAAGGCTTCTTTGAATGCATTTGACTTTAATTTGATTCAAAAAGCTTTGTTTGAATGTGTTTGACTTTCATTTGATTCAATTAGATTTGTAGAATGCATTTGACTTTCATTTGATTCAAATAGCTTCTTTTAATACATTTGACTTAAATTTGATTCAAAAAGCTTTGTTTGAATGTGTTTAACTTTCATTTGATTCAATTAGCTTTGTAGTATACATTTGACTTTCATTTGATTCAAATAGCTTCTTTGAATGCATTTGACTTTAATTTGATTCAAAAAGATTTGTTTGAATGTGTTTGACTTTCATTTGAATTAATTAGCTTTGTAGAATGCATTTGACTTTCATATGATTTAAAAAGCTTTGTTTGACTTTCGTTTGATTCAATTAGCTTTGTAGAATGCATTTGATTTTCATTTGATTCCATTAGCTTTGTTGAAAGCATTTGACTTTCATTTGATTCAAAAAGATTTGTTTGAATGTGTTTTACTTTCATTTTATACAATTACCTTTATAGAATGCATTATACTTTCATTTTATACAATTACCTTTGTAGAATGCATTATACTTTCATTTGATTCAATTAGCTTTTTAGAATGCATTTGACTTTCATTTGATTCAATTAGCTTTTTTTGAATGCATTTGACTATCATTTGATTCAAAAAGCTTTGTTTGAATGTGTTTGACTTTCATTTGATTCAATTAGCTTTGTAGAATGCATTTGACTTTCATTTGATTCAATTAGCTTTGTTGAATGCATTTGACTATCATTTGATTCGAAAAGCTTTGTTTGAATGTGTTTGACTTTTATTTGATTTAATTAGCTTTGTAGAATGCATTTGACTTTCATTTGATTCAATTAGCTTTGTTGAAAGCGTTTCACTTTCATTTGATTCAAAAAGCTTTGTTTGAATGTGTTTGACTTTCATTTGATTCAATTAGCTTTGTAGAATGCATTTGACTTTTATTTGATTCAAATAGCTTCTTTGAATGCTTTTGACTTTAATTTGATTCAAAAAGCTTTGTTTGAATGTGTTTTACTTTCATTTGATTCAAATAGATTTGTAGAATGCATTTGACTTTAATTTGATTCAATTAGCTTTGTTGAATATATTTGACTTTCATATGATGTAAAAAGCTTTGTTTGAATGTATTTGACTTTCATTTGATTCAATTAGCTATGTAGAAATCATTTGACTTTCATTTGATTCAAATAGCTTCTTTGAATGCGTTTCACTTTAATTTGATTCAAAAAGCTTTGTTTGAATGTGTTTGACTTTCATTTGATTCAATTAGCTTTGTAGAATGCATTTGACTTTTATTTGATTCAAATAGCTTCTTTGAATGCTTTTGACTTTAATTTGATTCAAAAAGCTTTGTTTGAATGTGTTTTACTTTCATTTGATTCAAATAGATTTGTAGAATGCATTTGACTTTAATTTGATTCAATTAGCTTTGTTGAATATATTTGACTTTCATATGATGTAAAAAGCTTTGTTTGAATGTATTAGACTTTCATTTGATTCAATTAGGTATGTAGAAATCATTTGACTTTCATTTGATTCAATTAGCTTTGTTGAATGTATTTGACTTTCATATGATTTTAAAAGCTTTGTTTGAATGTGTTTGACTTTCATATTATTCAATTAGCTTTGTAGTATACATTTGACTTTCATTTGATTCAAATAGCTTCTTTGAATGCATTTGACTTTAATTTGATTCAAAAAGATTTGTTTGAATGTGTTTGACTTTCATTTGAATTAATTAGCTTTGTAGAATGCATTTGACTTTCATATGATTTAAAAAGCTTTGTTTGAATTTGTTTGACTTTCGTTTGATTCAATTAGCTTTGTAGAATGCATTTGATTTTCATTTGATTTCATTAGCTTTGTTGAAAGCATTTGATTTTCATTTGATTCAAAAAGCTTTGTTTGAATGTGTTTGACTTTCATTTTATACAATTACCTTTATAGAATGCATTATACTTTCATTTTATACAATTACCTTTGTAGAATGCATTATACTTTCATTTGATTCAATTAGCTTTTTAGAATGCATTTGACTTTCATTTGATTCAATTAGCTTTGTTGAATGCATTTGACTATCATTTGATTCAAAAAGCTTTGTTTGAATGTGTTTGACTTTCATTTGATTCAATTAGCTTTGTAGAATGCATTTGACTATCATTTGATTCAAATAGCTTCTTTGAATGCTTTTGACTTTAATTTGATTCAAAAAGCTTTGTTTGAATGTGTTTTACTTTCATTTGATTCAAATAGATTTGTAGAATGCATTTGACTTTAATTTGATTCAATTAGCTTTGTTGAATATATTTGACTTTCATATGATGTAAAAAGCTTTATTTGAATGTATTTAACTTTCATTTGATTCAATTAGCTATGTAGAAATCATTTGACTTTCATTTGATTCAATTAGCTTTGTTGAATGTATTTGACTTTCATATGATTTTAAAAGCTTTGTTTGAATGTGTTTGACTTTCATATTATTCAATTAGCTTTGTAGTATACATTTGACTTTCATTTGATTCAAATAGCTTCTTTGAATGCATTTGACTTTAATTTGATTCAAAAAGATTTGTTTGAATGTGTTTGACTTTCATTTGAATTAATTAGCTTTGTAGAATGCATTTGACTTTCATATGATTTAAAAAGCTTTGTTTGAATTTGTTTGACTTTCGTTTGATTCAATTAGCTTTGTAGAATGCATTTGATTTTCATTTGATTTCATTAGCTTTGTTGAAAGCATTTGACTTTCATTTGATTCAAAAAGCTTTGTTTGAATGTGTTTGACTTTCCTTTTATACAATTACCTTTATAGAATGCATTATACTTTCATTTTATACAATTACCTTTGTAGAATGCATTATACTTTCATTTGATTCAATTAGCTTTTTAGAATGCATTTGACTTTCATTTGATTCAATTAGCTTTGTTGAATGCATTTGACTATCATTTGATTCAAAAAGCTTTGTTTGAATGTGTTTGACTTTCATTTGATTCAATTAGCTTTGTAGAATGCATTTGACTTTCATTTGATTCAATTAGCTTTGTTGAATGCATTTGACTATCATTTGATTCGAAAAGCTTTGTTTGAATGTGTTTGACTTTTATTTGATTTAATTAGCTTTGTAGAATGCATTTGACTTTCATTTGATTCAATTAGCTTTGTTGAAAGCGTTTCACTTTCATTTGATTCAAAAAGCTTTGTTTGAATGTGTTTGACTTTCATTTGATTCAATTAGCTTTGTAGAATGCATTTGACTTTTATTTGATTCAAATAGCTTCTTTGAATGCTTTTGACTTTAATTTGATTCAAAAATCTTTGTTTGAATGTGTTTGACTTTCATTTGATTCAATTAGCTTTGTAGAATGCATTTGACTTTCATTTGATTCAATTAGCTTTGTTGAATGTATTTGACTTTCAAATGATTTAAAAAGCATTGTTTGAATGTGTTTGACTTTCATTTGATTCGATTAGCTTTGTAGAATACATTTGACTTTTATTTGATTCAAATAGCTTCTTTGAATGCATTTGACTTTAATTTGATTCAAAAAGCTTTGTTTGAATGTGTTTGACTTTCATTTGATTTAATTAGCTTTGTAGAATGCATTTGACTTTCATTTGATTCAAATAGCTTCTTTGAATGCATTTGACTTTAATTTGATTCAAAAAGCTTTGTTTGAATGTGTTTGACTTTCATTTGATTCAATTAACTTTGTAGAATGCATTTGACTTTCATTTGATTCAATTAGCTTTATTGAATGTATTTGACTTTTATATGATTTAAAAAGCTTTGTTTGATGTGTTTAACTTACATTTGATACGATTTGCTTTTTAGAATGCATTTGACTTTCATTTGATTCAATTAGCTTTGTTGAATGCATTTGACTTTCATTTGATTCAAAAAGCTTTGTTTGAATGTGTTTGACTTTCATTTGATTCAATAAGCTTTTTAAAATGCATTTGACTTTCATTTGATTCACTTAGCTTTATTGAATGCATTTGACTTTCATTGGATTCAAAAAGCTTTGTTTGAATGTGTTTGACTTTCGTTTGATTCAATTAGCTTTGTTGAAAACATTTGACTTTCATTAGATTCAAAAAGCTTTGTTTGAATGTGTTTGACTTTCATTTGATTCAATTAGCTTTGTAGAATGCATTTGACTTTCATTTGATTCAATTAGCTTTGTTGAATGTATTTGACTTTCATATGATTTTAAAAGCTTTGTTTGAATGTGTTTGACTTTCATATTATTCAATTAGCTTTGTAGTATACATTTGACTTTCATTTGATTCAAATAGCTTCTTTGAATGCATTTGACTTTAATTTGATTCAAAAAGATTTGTTTGAATGTGTTTGACTTTCATTTGAATTAATTAGCTTTGTAGAATGCATTTGACTTTCATATGATTTAAAAAGCTTTGTTTGAATTTGTTTGACTTTCGTTTGATTCAATTAGCTTTGTAGAATGCATTTGATTTTCATTTGATTTCATTAGCTTTGTTGAAAGCATTTGACTTTCATTTGATTCAAAAAGCTTTGTTTGAATGTGTTTGACTTTCATATTATACAATTACCTTTATAGAATGCATTATACTTTCATTTTATACAATTACCTTTGTAGAATGCATTATACTTTCATTTGATTCAATTAGCTTTTTAGAATGCATTTGACTTTCATTTGATTCAATTAGCTTTGTTGAATGCATTTGACTATCATTTGATTCAAAAAGCTTTGTTTGAATGTGTTTGACTTTCATTTGATTCAATTAGCTTTGTAGAATGCATTTGACTTTCATTTGATTCAATTAGCTTTGTTGAATGCATTTGACTATCATTTGATTCGAAAAGCTTTGTTTGAATGTGTTTGACTTTTATTTGATTTAATTAGCTTTGTAGAATGCATTTGACTTTCATTTGATTCAATTAGCTTTGTTGAAAGCGTTTCACTTTCATTTGATTCAAAAAGCTTTGTTTGAATGTGTTTGACTTTCATTTGATTCAATTAGCTTTGTAGAATGCATTTGACTTTTATTTGATTCAAATAGCTTCTTTGAATGCTTTTGACTTTAATTTGATTCAAAAAGCTTTGTTTGAATGTGTTTGACTTTCATTTGATTCAATTAGCTTTGTAGAATGCATTTGACTTTCATTTGATTCAATTAGCTTTGTTGAATGTATTTGACTTTCAAATGATTTAAAAAGCATTGTTTGAATGTGTTTGACTTTCATTTGATTCAATTAGCTTTGTAGAATACATTTGACTTTTATTTGATTCAAATAGCTTCTTTGAATGCATTTGACTTTAATTTGATTCAAAAAGCTTTGTTTGAATGTGTTTGACTTTCATTTGATTCAATTAGCTTTGTAGAATGCATTTGACTTTCATTTGATTCAAATAGTTTCTTTTAATACATTTGACTTAAATTTGATTCAAAAAGCTTTGTTTGAATGTGTTTAACTTTCATTTGATTCAATTAGCTTTGTAGTATACATTTGACTTTCATTTGATTCAAATAGCTTCTTTGAATGCATTTGACTTTAATTTGATTCAAAAAGATTTGTTTGAATGTGTTTGACTTTCATTTGAATTAATTAGCTTTGTAGAATGCATTTGACTTTCATATGATTTAAAAAGCTTTGTTTGAATTTGTTTGACTTTCGTTTGATTCAATTAGCTTTGTAGAATGCATTTGATTTTCATTTGATTTCATTAGCTTTGTTGAAAGCATTTGACTTTCATTTGATTCAAAAAGCTTTGTTTGAATGTGTTTGACTTTCATTTTATACAATTACCTTTATAGAATGCATTATACTTTCATTTTATACAATTACCTTTGTAGAATGCATTATACTTTCATTTGATTCAATTAGCTTTTTAAAATGCATTTGACTTTCATTTGATTCAATTAGCTTTGTTGAATGCATTTGACTATCATTTGATTCAAAAAGCTTTGTTTGAATGTGTTTGACTTTCATTTGATTCAATTAGCTTTGTAGAATGCATTTGACTTTCATTTGATTCAATTAGCTTTGTTGAATGCATTTGACTATCATTTGATTCGAAAAGCTTTGTTTGAATGTGTTTGACTTTTATTTGATTTAATTAGCTTTGTAGAATGCATTTGACTTTCATTTGATTCAATTAGCTATGTAGAAATCATTTGACTTTCATTTGATTCAAATAGCTTCTTTGAATGCGTTTTACTTTAATTTGATTCAAAAAGCTTTGTTTGAATGTGTTTGAGTTTCATTTGATTCAATTAGCTTTGTAGAACGCATTTGACTTTCATTTTATTCAAATAGCTTCTTTGAATGCATTTAACTTTAATTTGATTCAAAAAGTTTTGTTTGAATGTGTTTGACTTTTATTTTATACAATTACCTTTGTAGAATAAATTATACTTTCATTTGATTCAATTAGCTTTGTTTGAATGTGTTTGACTTTCATTTGATTCAATCAGCTTTATAGAATGCATTTGACTTTCATTTGATTCAATTAGCTTTGTTGAATACATTTGACTATCATTTGATTCAAAAAGCTTTGTTTGAATGTGTTTGACTTTTATTTGATTCAATTAGCTTTGTAGAATGCATTTGACTTTCATTTGATTCAATTAGCTTTGTTGAAAGCGTTTCACTTTCATTTGATTCAAAAAGCTTTGTTTGAATGTGTTTGACTTTCATTTGATTCAATTAGCTTTGTAGAATGCATTTGACTTTTATTTGATTCAAATAGCTTCTTTGAATGCTTTTGACTTTAATTTGATTCAAAAAGCTTTGTTTGAATGTGTTTGACTTTCATTTGATTCAATTAGCTTTGTAGAATGCATTTGACTTTCATTTGATTCAATTAGCTTTGTTGAATGTATTTGACTTTCAAATGATTAAAAAGCTTTGTTTGAATGTGTTTGACTTTCATTTGATTCAATTAGCTTTGTAGAATACATTTGACTTTTATTTGATTCAAATAGCTTCTTTGAATGCATTTGACTTTAATTTGATTCAAAAAGCTTTGTTTGAATGTGTTTGACTTTCATTTGATTCAATTAACTTTGTAGAATGCATTTGACTTTCATTTGATTCAATTAGCTTTATTGAAAGTATTTGACTTTTATATGATTTAAAAAGCTTTGTTTGATGTGTTTGACTTACATTTGATACGATTAGCTTTTTAGAATGCATTTGACTTTCATTTGATTCAATTAGCTTTGTTGAATGCATTTGACTTTCATTTGATTCAAAAAGCTTTGTTTGAATGTGTTTGACTTTCATTTGATTCAATTAGCTTTGTAGAATGCATTTGACTTTCATTTGATTCAATTAGCTTTGTTGAATGTATTTGACTTTCAAATAATTTAAAAAGCTTTGTTTGAATGTGTTTGACTTTCATTTGATTCAATTAGCTTTGTAGAATACATTTGACTTTCATTTGATTCAAATAGCTTCTTTGAATGCATTTGACTTTAATTTGATTCAAAAAGCTTTGTTTGAATGTGTTTGACTTTCATTTGATTCAATTAACTTTGTAGAATGCATTTGACTTTCATTTGATTCAATTAGCTTTATTGAATGTATTTGACTTTTATATGATTAAAAAGCTTTGTTTGATGTGTTTGACTTACATTTGATACGATTAGCTTTTTAGAATGCATTTGACTTTCATTTGATTCAATTAGCTTTGTTGAATGCATTTGACTTTCATTTGATTCAAAAAGCTTTGTTTGAATGTGTTTGACTTTCATTTGATTCAATAAGCTTTTTAAAATGCATTTGACTTTCATTTGATTCAATTAGCTTTGTTGAATGTATTTGACTTTCAAATGATTTAAAAAGCTTTGTTTGAATGTGTTTGACTTTCATTTGATTCAATTAGCTTTGTAGAATACATTTGACTTTCATTTGATTCAAATAGCTTCTTTGAATGCATTTGACTTTAATTTGATTCAAAAAGCTTTGTTTGAATGTGTTTGACTTTCATTTGATTCAATTAACTTTGTAGAATGCATTTGACTTTCATTTGATTCAATTAGCTTTATTGAATGTATTTGACTTTTATATGATTTAAAAAGCTTTGTTTGATGTGTTTGACTTACATTTGATACGATTAGCTTTTTAGAATGCATTTGACTTTCATTTGATTCAATTAGCTTTGTTGAATGCATTTGACTTTCATTTGATTCAAAAAGCTTTGTTTGAATGTGTTTGACTTTCATTTGATTCAATTAGCTTTGTAGAATGCATTTGACTTTCATTTGATTCAATTAGCTTTGTTGAATGCATTTGACTATCATTTGATTCGAAAAGATTTGTTTGAATGTGTTTGACTTTTATTTGATTTAATTAGCTTTGTAGAATGCATTTGACTTTCATTTGATTCAATTAGCTTTGTTGAAAGCGTTTCACTTTCATTTGATTCAAAAAGCTTTGTTTGAATGTGTTTGACTTTCATTTGATTCAATTAGCTTTGTAGAATGCATTTGACTTTCATTTGATTCAAATAGTTTCTTTTAATACATTTGACTTAAATTTGATTCAAAAAGCTTTGTTTGAATGTGTTTAACTTTCATTTGATTCAATTAGCTTTGTAGTATACATTTGACTTTCATTTGATTCAAATAGCTTCTTTGAATGCATTTGACTTTAATTTGATTCAAAAAGATTTGTTTGAATGTGTTTGACTTTCATTTGAATTAATTAGCTTTGTAGAATGCATTTGACTTTCATATGATTTAAAAAGCTTTGTTTGAATTTGTTTGACTTTCGTTTGATTCAATTAGCTTTGTAGAATGCATTTGATTTTCATTTGATTTCATTAGCTTTGTTGAAAGCATTTGACTTTCATTTGATTCAAAAAGCTTTGTTTGAATGTGTTTGACTTTCATTTTATACAATTACCTTTATAGAATGCATTATACTTTCATTTTATACAATTACCTTTGTAGAATGCATTATACTTTCATTTGATTCAATTAGCTTTTTAAAATGCATTTGACTTTCATTTGATTCAATTAGCTTTGTTGAATGCATTTGACTATCATTTGATTCAAAAAGCTTTGTTTGAATGTGTTTGACTTTCATTTGATTCAATTAGCTTTGTAGAATGCATTTGACTTTCATTTGATTCAATTAGCTTTGTTGAATGCATTTGACTATCATTTGATTCGAAAAGCTTTGTTTGAATGTGTTTGACTTTTATTTGATTTAATTAGCTTTGTAGAATGCATTTGACTTTCATTTGATTCAATTAGCTATGTAGAAATCATTTGACTTTCATTTGATTCAAATAGCTTCTTTGAATGCGTTTTACTTTAATTTGATTCAAAAAGCTTTGTTTGAATGTGTTTGAGTTTCATTTGATTCAATTAGCTTTGTAGAACGCATTTGACTTTCATTTTATTCAAATAGCTTCTTTGAATGCATTTAACTTTAATTTGATTCAAAAAGTTTTGTTTGAATGTGTTTGACTTTTATTTTATACAATTACCTTTGTAGAATAAATTATACTTTCATTTGATTCAATTAGCTTTGTTTGAATGTGTTTGACTTTCATTTGATTCAATCAGCTTTATAGAATGCATTTGACTTTCATTTGATTCAATTAGCTTTGTTGAATACATTTGACTATCATTTGATTCAAAAAGCTTTGTTTGAATGTGTTTGACTTTTATTTGATTCAATTAGCTTTGTAGAATGCATTTGACTTTCATTTGATTCAATTAGCTTTGTTGAAAGCGTTTCACTTTCATTTGATTCAAAAAGCTTTGTTTGAATGTGTTTGAATTTCATTTGATTCAATTAGCTTTGTAGAATGCATTTGACTTTTATTTGATTCAAATAGCTTCTTTGAATGCTTTTGACTTTAATTTGATTCAAAAAGCTTTGTTTGAATGTGTTTGACTTTCATTTGATTCAATTAGCTTTGTAGAATGCATTTGACTTTCATTTGATTCAATTAGCTTTGTTGAATTTATTTGACTTTCAAATGATTTAAAAAGCTTTGTTTGAATGTGTTTGACTTTCATTTGATTCAATTAGCTTTGTAGAATACATTTGACTTTCATTTGATTCAAATAGCTTCTTTGAATGCATTTGACTTTAATTTGATTCAAAAAGCTTTGTTTGAATGTGTTTGACTTTCATTTGATTCAATTAACTTTGTAGAATGCATTTGTGATGCGAATCAAGAAGCTAATTCTTTTGAAGGATCTAATGTACTTTTAGATGGTCTAAACAACTCCATTATAGGTTGCCCAAACAAGGAAATAATCAAGAAAAGGTTCAATAGCTTAAATTGGAAAGAAAGAACCATGATTTCCAAGAACGAAGAAGTTGCGCAGTTCACTTCCGGCGACGATACAGGCGGCCACGCGCCGAGATGGGTCCCACGCTCCTGTCCACCGGCACCGGACTGAGCCCAGCCACAAGGTGGTGTGGCGCGTGTCACAAGTGGTGGCGCGTGAAGTGGTGTTTAGGCGGCGATATGAAAAGAATGATTTCTTTTCCTTAGCTTGATGTTGGAGTCTTCTTTACTTAGGGTTTTGCTTACAAGTTTTTACCTTTCACTTGAAAGGGTTTTTCTTGTTTTAAGCACTTAGGATTTCTAATTGCATTAGGAATTGTTTTTAGTCTAGTAGGCGTCAATAATAGCTTGGAGTGCAAGCTTGAGTTAGGATAAAATAGGCAAGTTTTATCTTAAGAGTAGTTAGAGTTTAAATAGGATTAAATAACTAAAATCAAAGTTATCTAAACTTGATTAAGTTATGCAATCCGTGGGTTTTTGTTAGGGGATTAGAATTCTAATTCAAGTAGGATTAGGATAGTTGATTGAGTCTATAAATATAGGGTTGTAATCTTGAATAAAATACAACCGGACTCCCAACCCGTATTCCAGTGAAACAACACCAAAAGTTTAAGGCTGTACAGAGTTCGTTACTCAACCAAATGTTACGAAATTTTAGGTGAAGATAGCTAGACGTTTTTCCAGTCTAATGCAAAAAGAATCACTCAAAAATTCCAAGCCAAACGTTACCAGTTTAAATTCTACCGGACCTGTGCTCTGATACCAAGATGATGTGATTCTTAGTCCGAAAACTAAGCCTCACAAAGATATGAATCTAACCTAATTCTATACAGAAAATTCACCAAGAATTAAGCAAGAAACTTAGATTAATTAATCAAGAATCCACCTAATTAATCAACCTAGATGATTGTTTTAACTAAAACAAACAAAACAGCAAATTGGAATCCACCAATCAAGAATTTAAGTAATCCAACTTAAACAAAAGCAATAAGAATTATTATTATGAATGTATGATTAAACTTGTATTTTATTCAAGATTACAACCCTATATTTATAGACTCAATCAACTATCCTAATCCTACTTGAATTAGAATTCTAATCCCTAACAAAAACCCACGGATTGCATAACTTAATCAAGTTTAGATAACTTTGATTTTAGTTATTTAATCCTATTTAAACTCTAACTACTCTTAAGATAAAACTTGCCTATTTTATCCTAACTCAAGCTTGCACTCCAAGCTATTATTGACGCCTACTAGACTAAAAACAATTCCTAATGCAATTAGAAATCCTAAGTGCTTAAAACAAGAAAAACCCTTTCAAGTGAAAGGTAAAAACTTGTAAGCAAAACCCTAAGTAAAGAAGACTCCAACATCAAGCTAAGGAAAAGAAATCATTCTTTTCATATCGCCGCCTAAACACCACTTCACGCGCAACCACTTGTGACACGCGCCACACCACCTTGTGGCTGGGCTCAGTCCGGTGCCGGTGGACAGGAGCGTGGGACCCATCTCGGCGCGTGGCCGCCTGTATCGTCGCCGGAAGTGAACTGCGCAACTTCTTCGTTCTTGGAAATCATGGTTCTTTCTTTCCAATTTAAGCTATTGAACCTTTTCTTGATTATTTCCTTGTTTGGGCAACCTATAATGGAGTTGTTTAGACCATCTAAAAGTACATTAGATCCTTCAAAAGAATTAGCTTCTTGATTCGCATCAATTTGACTTTCATTTGATTCAATTAGCTTTATTGAATGTATTTGACTTTTATATGATTTAAAAAGCTTTGTTTGATGTGTTTGACTTACATTTGATACGATTAGCTTTTTAGAATGCATTTGACTTTCATTTGATTCAATTAGCTTTGTTGAATGCATTTGACTTTCATTTGATTCAAAAAGCTTTGTTTGAATGTGTTTGACTTTCATTTGATTCAATTAGCTTTGTAGAATGCATTTGACTTTCATTTGATTCAATTAGCTTTGTTGAATGCATTTGACTATCATTTGATTCGAAAAGATTTGTTTGAATGTGTTTGACTTTTATTTGATTTAATTAGCTTTGTAGAATGCATTTGACTTTCATTTGATTCAATTAGCTTTGTTGAAAGCGTTTCACTTTCATTTGATTCAAAAAGCTTTGTTTGAATGTGTTTGACTTTCATTTGATTCAATTAGCTTTGTAGAATGCATTTGACTTTCATTTGATTCAAATAGTTTCTTTTAATACATTTGACTTAAATTTGATTCAAAAAGCTTTGTTTGAATGTGTTTAACTTTCATTTGATTCAATTAGCTTTGTAGTATACATTTGACTTTCATTTGATTCAAATAGCTTCTTTGAATGCATTTGACTTTAATTTGATTCAAAAAGATTTGTTTGAATGTGTTTGACTTTCATTTGAATTAATTAGCTTTGTAGAATGCATTTGACTTTCATATGATTTAAAAAGCTTTGTTTGAATTTGTTTGACTTTCGTTTGATTCAATTAGCTTTGTAGAATGCATTTGATTTTCATTTGATTTCATTAGCTTTGTTGAAAGCATTTGACTTTCATTTGATTCAAAAAGCTTTGTTTGAATGTGTTTGACTTTCATTTTATACAATTACCTTTATAGAATGCATTATACTTTCATTTTATACAATTACCTTTGTAGAATGCATTATACTTTCATTTGATTCAATTAGCTTTTTAAAATGCATTTGACTTTCATTTGATTCAATTAGCTTTGTTGAATGCATTTGACTATCATTTGATTCAAAAAGCTTTGTTTGAATGTGTTTGACTTTCATTTGATTCAATTAGCTTTGTAGAATGCATTTGACTTTCATTTGATTCAATTAGCTTTGTTGAATGCATTTGACTATCATTTGATTCGAAAAGCTTTGTTTGAATGTGTTTGACTTTTATTTGATTTAATTAGCTTTGTAGAATGCATTTGACTTTCATTTGATTCAATTAGCTATGTAGAAATCATTTTGTTGTATATTTGGAGTGTCAACCCGAAATATACAAGGGTTGAACCAAGATAGTCAAGGCTAATGAACCAAATAGCTTCTTAGATACAGTTACACCACTAAGAAACGAAATGGGTTCCTAAGATCACAAGCCAACTAATAGCCTAAACTAGTTAGCTAAGCAAAGGAAACGAAATTCCAAATCCAAGAATTTCAGGTTTGTTTCTAATCCAAGAAACGAATGTAAAGACAAAGTTGTTTGTTCGAAATAATCTGGTTTTTTCATTCACATTTGCTTGCTATTTATACAAACTAATTTAAGTGACTTTTCAGCTCACTTGTTACACGCCTAAGCTAAGCATCAAAAGCAGATATTGCGTCTAGACACATCAATAAAAGAAGCTAAGCTTAACTAGATACATCAAAAGGAAAAAGTGGCGGTTTGTAACCTCCATATTAAGGCTTCATCAAATCAGAAATAAAGAGCATAACTCTCCCTTGATTCTCGTCCAACAAAGCAGCAAGTAAGAAGCAAAACAGCCCCTTAATTCACGCCCAATTCAAACAGCAAAAGAAGTGTAACTCCTCCTTGATTCAAGCCTTGGATCAAGCTTGAATGTATGTAGACAAGAGTGTACTTGGACGCCTTTTAGATGCTCATTTGCTGACTGAAATCTACGCCCACTTGAAGGCTTAATTGAAAGCTTGTAACCCCTCATTGAAACTGATTGTAACACCCAAGTTAAAGCCTCGAAATTCCCTTTAAAGAATTTCGGATTCTATGCTTCTTTCACAAGCTTAAATGGCTGCCTTCTTAATGTATCTTGCACTTGTACTTTGTGTGAATGTAACATTACATTTTCGAACTATAAGCAGCTAAAAGAACTAAAAGACAATGTAACTAATTTGCAACTTAAAATAAGACTAAAGTTTACAACTTATTTAAAGCATAAAAGAACTAGAGTGAACTAGTCAATAAGAACAACAAGAAACTCAAAGGATTGAATATCTTGCTGCACATAGATAGAACGCATAGCACCAATGCATGATGCTACGTCTTGGACCAAAGAAACGTCCATAACCAAGTTGTTAGGCTTGGCTACAACATTCCCCCCTTCTTGAAAAGAGTTTGCCCTCAAACTCGGCAACTCTTCAAACTCATCATAGTAAGGTGATAAATCAGCCACATTAAAGGTGCTAGAAACACCATAGTCTCCGGGCAACTCAACTTTGTAAGCATTATCATTCACCTTTTCAACAATAGCAAATGGACCATCACTACGAGGACTAACCTTGGAACGCCTCTTGGAAGGAAATCTTTCCTTTCGTAGATGAATCCAAACCAAATCACCAGGTTGAAAACGGACCTCCTTTCTCTTCTTGTCATGGTAGGCTTTAGTCTTTGCATTAGTTTGTTCAATTCGAGAACGAACTTGCTCATGCATAGACTTGATTTCTTTGGCACGCACCTCGGCATCATGACTAAACTTGTTAGGTGAGGGAATGGGAGCAAGATCAATAGGAGTACAAGGATTGAATCCATACACAACTTCAAAAGGACTCAGACCGGTTGTCTTGCTAGGCACTCTGTTATAAGCAAACTCCGCATGAGGGAGCATCTCTTCCCATTGCTTGGGACGTTTAGTAGCCAAAGTTCGCAACAAAGTTCCCAAAGTTCTATTAGTCACTTCGGTTTGGCCATCAGTTTGAGGATGACTTGAAGTGCTAAAGGTCAACTTTGTGCCCATCTTCTTCCATAATGTAAGCCAAAAATGACTTAGGAATTTTGGATCACGATCACTCACCATGGACTTAGGTACACCATGTAAGCGCACAATCTCATTGAAAAACAAGTTAGCAACATGAGTAGCATCATAAGTTGTACGACAAGCAATAAAATGAGCCATTTTAGAAAAACGGTCCACAACAACCATAATAGAATCTTTCTTTCGTTGGGTCATAGGAAGTCCCACAACGAAATCAAGACTAACATCTTCCCATGGAGCTTGCGGAATAGGCAAGGGCAAAAGATAGCCTTGTGGAAGACTATGACTCTTGGCCTTTTGACAAACCACGCATCTTTTCACAATAAACTCCACGTCACGAACCAATCTAGGCCAATGAAAGTACTCTTGCACAAGAAGAGTAGTCTTCTCTATGCCAAAGTGTCCCGCCATTCCTCCTTCATGAAACTCTTTGATAAGAGATTCTCTTAGGCTTGATCTTGGAATGCACAACCTGTTTCCTTTGAACAAATAGCCATCTAAAATGTAATAATCTTTGTAAGCATGATTAGAACATTTTAGAAATAAATCACCAAAGTCATGATCGTTTTTGTAACTTGCTTTCACATCTTCAACACTAATCACTTTTGCCTTGAAAGAATTCAAAAGTGTGTATCTCCTTGAAAGTGCATCAGCTCCTTTATTCATTGCGCCTCTCCTATGCTTGATCACAAAATGAAAAGCTTGCAAATACTCCACCCATTTGGCATGGCGTGGTTGGAGTTTTTGTTGGCTTTGAAGATATTTGAGGGCTTCATGATCTGAATGAAGGATGAACTCCTTGGAAATGAGGTAATGTCTCCAACGGTCCAAAGCACGAACAAGAGCAAAGAACTCCTTATCATAGGTGCTATACTTCCGTTGTGCTTCATTGAGTTTTTCACTAAAGTAGGCAAGGGGACGCCCAACTTGTGACAAAACAGCACCAATACCAACTCCACTAGCATCACATTCAACTTCAAAAACTTCATCAAAGTTAGGCAAAGAAAGAATAGGTGCACTAGTAAGTTGATGCTTTACCTCATCAAAGGCCTTTTGAGCCTTATCATTCCAAACTAACTTCTGATTTTTAGTTAGCTCCGTGATAGGTGCCATGAGGGTACTAAAATTCCGCACAAATCTTCTATAGAAAGAAGCAAGTCCATGAAAACTACGAACTTGTTGAATTGTTTGTGGCGTGGGCCACTCACGAATTGCAGCAACTTTCTTTTCGTCAACTTCTATGCCTTGAGAGGAAACTTTGAAACCAAGAAAAATAACTTGGGAAGTGAAAAAATGACACTTCTCTAAGTTACCATATAGTTGCTCACGAGCAAGGGCTTCAAAAACCTGTTGCAAATGCATAGCATGCTCTTCTTCTTCCCTACTATACACCAAAATATCATCAAAATAGACTACAACAAATTTACCCATGAAAGGTTGCATAACCTGATTCATAAGGCGCATAAATGTAGATGGTGCATTAGACAAACCAAATGGCATCACAAGCCACTCATAGAGGCCCTCCTTTGTCTTGAAAGCGGTCTTCCATTCATCTCCTTCGAAAATTCGAATTTGATGATAGCCACTTCTCAAATCAATTTTAGAGAACACTTTAGAACCATGCAAATCATCAAGTAAATCATTCAACCTTGGAATAGGAAATCGGTACTTGATAGTGATCTTGTTGATTGATCTACTATCAACACACATGCGCCACTCTCCATTCTTCTTAGGCACAATCAAGGTAGGACAAGCACATGGACTAAGAGACTTACGAATAAGACCCTTTGACAACAGTTCCTCCACTTGTCTTCTAATTTCCTCGGTCTCTTTGGGATTGGTTCTATAGGCTGGTTTGTTTGGGAGCATGGATCCGGGCACAAGATCAATCTTGTGTTGGATGTCACGCTTTGGGGGTAATCCGTGAGGGATATCTTTGGGGAAAACATGGGAATAGGTGTTGAGAAGAGAGGTGAGGAGTGGGTGGTTTTTTTCTTTGGACGGTTGAGAGGGGGTATCAAGTTGGCTCAAAATGAAGTGTTTGTGAGCCCTATACTCACGAAATTCAGATTTTATGAGAGTGGTGAGGGAAATGGGAGGCGTGGATATGGGGTGGTCATTTTTGAGGATTAAAGGGGTTAGGACAATTTTCTTTCCATCCTTAGAAAAGGAGTAGGTGTTTTTGTAACCATCATGCATCACACGTCTATCAAATAACCAAGGTCTACCAAGTAAAACATGACATGCATCCATAGGTACAACATCACACCATAATTTTTCCTCATAAGTTTTACCAATGCTAAATGATAACAAGACTTGTTGTGTGACATGAATCCCTTTACTATGACTTAACCATTGAATTTTATATGGTGTAGGATGAGGGATAGTTTTCATTTTCAGCTTGTCTATCATTACTTGTGAAGCTACATTGGTACAACTACCTCCATCAATAATCAAAGTGCATACCTTTCCACCAATGGTGCAACGAGTGTGAAAGATTGCCTCACGTTGCAAGCTCCCTTCTTGGTCCAACATATTGCTAAGCGTACGTCGAACCACCAAACATTCTCCTTCATCCGGACCTAGGCACGCATACTCATCATTCTCTTCAAGATTGCTGTCCTCTTCAACCTCTAATTCGTTCTCCTCTTCATACTCTACCAAAGTAACAATTTTTTTATTTGGACAATCACTAGCCATATGTCCAAGGCCTTGACACCTAAAGCATCTTCTTGGGGCTGGTTTTGGGTTGGAATTTTGGGTGTTTTGTGAAGGTGGTTTAGAAGTAGGCTGATTGGATGTGGGTTTGAAAGGTGAGAAATTGGTTGTTTGTTTTCTTTGGGGAAATGAGGATTGAGAAGTAAAACGTGAAGGTTCACTTTTACCTCTTGCTTTTTGTTGCTGCTCTATCTTGTGTGCCAAGATAATGAGCTCTTCAAGAGTGGTGTAAGGGTGTAGTTCGGCTACATTGGCTACTTTTGGGTCAAGTCCGCCTAGGAACCGAACCAAAGTTTGAGGCTCATCTTCCTCTACTCCACACTTCATAACAAATCCTTCAAACTCCCTAGCATATTCCTCTACTGATTTCGTACCTTGCTTAAGGTTATGGAATTTTGAAAAGTTTTCTTGCACATAGTATGTGGGAAGAAACTTTTGTTTCAGCAATTTCTTCATCTTAACCCATGATCTCACTTTTTCTTTGTCTTGCCTTTCCCTCTTGGCGCACACACTAGCCCACCAAGTTGAGGCATATTTTCGTAGCTTCAAGGCCACAATTTTCACCTTTTTCTCTTCCGGTGTTTGCTTATAGTCAAACACTCTCTCCACCGTTCTTAACCATTCTACAAACTCATCAGCATCGAGTTTGCCATCATACTCCGGGATGTCGGCCTTAATGTCATTATTAGGCCGTGACCTTTCTCTTTCATGAAAAGGTCTATCATTGTGATTGAAATTAGATTCACTCAATTCCTCATCACTATGATTGGGTGAACCCTCTTTTTGAAGGCGCAACTTAGTAGAAAGATCTTTTAACTGATCTTGCAAATATTGCATTCGTTGCTCCATATCTTCTTTCTCTTGTGTAACCTTATTGACATATTCTTGCCAATTAGGAGGTGGGATATCGGACATGGTTTGTGTTTGGGGATGTGTTTAGGTATTTGTTTTGCTTTACCCCCCTCCTTCTAGCGCCAAATGTTGTATATTTGGAGTGTCAACCCGAAATATACAAGGGTTGAACCAAGATAGTCAAGGCTAATGAACCAAATAGCTTCTTAGATACAGTTACACCACTAAGAAACGAAATGGGTTCCTAAGATCACAAGCCAACTAATAGCCTAAACTAGTTAGCTAAGCAAAGGAAACGAAATTCCAAATCCAAGAATTTCAGGTTTGTTTCTAATCCAAGAAACGAATGTAAAGACAAAGTTGTTTGTTCGAAATAATCTGGTTTTTTCATTCACATTTGCTTGCTATTTATACAAACTAATTTAAGTGACTTTTCAGCTCACTTGTTACACGCCTAAGCTAAGCATCAAAAGCAGATATTGCGTCTAGATACATCAATAAAAGAAGCTAAGCTTAACTAGATACATCAAAAGGAAAAAGTGGCGGTTTGTAACCTCCATATTAAGGCTTCATCAAATCAGAAATAAAGAGCATAACTCTCCCTTGATTCTCGTCCAACAAAGCAGCAAGTAAGAAGCAAAACAGCCCCTTAATTCACGCCCAATTCAAACAGCAAAAAGAAGTGTAACTCCTCCTTGATTCAAGCCTTGGATCAAGCTTGAATGTATGTAGACAAGAGTGTACTTGGACGCCTTTTAGATGCTCATTTGCTGACTGAAATCTACGCCCACTTGAAGGCTTAATTGAAAGCTTGTAACCCCTCATTGAAACTGATTGTAACACCCAAGTTAAAGCCTCGAAATTCCCTTTAAAGAATTTCGGATTCTATGCTTCTTTCACAAGCTTAAATGGCTGCCTTCTTAATGTATCTTGCACTTGTACTTTGTGTGAATGTAACATTACATTTTCGAACTATAAGCAGCTAAAAGAACTAAAAGACAATGTAACTAATTTGCAAACTTAAAATAAGACTAAAGTTTACAACTTATTTAAAGCATAAAAGAACTAGAGTGAACTAGTCAATAAGAACAACAAGAAACTCAAAGGATTGAATATCTTGCTGCACATAGATAGAACGCATAGCACCAATGCATGATGCTACGTCTTGGACCAAAGAAACGTCCATAACCAAGTTGTTAGGCTTGGCTACAACACATTTGACTTTCATTTGATTCAAATAGCTTCTTTGAATGCGTTTTACTTTAATTTGATTCAAAAAGCTTTGTTTGAATGTGTTTGAGTTTCATTTGATTCAATTAGCTTTGTAGAACGCATTTGACTTTCATTTTATTCAAATAGCTTCTTTGAATGCATTTAACTTTAATTTGATTCAAAAAGTTTTGTTTGAATGTGTTTGACTTTTATTTTATACAATTACCTTTGTAGAATAAATTATACTTTCATTTGATTCAATTAGCTTTGTTTGAATGTGTTTGACTTTCATTTGATTCAATCAGCTTTATAGAATGCATTTGACTTTCATTTGATTCAATTAGCTTTGTTGAATACATTTGACTATCATTTGATTCAAAAAGCTTTGTTTGAATGTGTTTGACTTTTATTTGATTCAATTAGCTTTGTAGAATGCATTTGACTTTCATTTGATTCAATTAGCTTTGTTGAAAGAGTTTCACTTTCATTTGATTCAAAAAGCTTTGTTTGAATGTGTTTGACTTTCATTTGATTCAATTAGCTTTGTAGAATGCATTTGACTTTTATTTGATTCAAATAGCTTCTTTGAATGCTTTTGACTTTAATTTGATTCAAAAAGCTTTGTTTGAATGTGTTTGACTTTCATTTGATTCAATTAGCTTTGTAGAATGCATTTGACTTTCATTTGATTCAATTAGCTTTGTTGAATTTATTTGACTTTCAAATGATTTAAAAAGCTTTGTTTGAATGTGTTTGACTTTCATTTGATTCAATTAGCTTTGTAGAATACATTTGACTTTCATTTGATTCAAATAGCTTCTTTGAATGCATTTGACTTTAATTTGATTCAAAAAGCTTTGTTTGAATGTGTTTGACTTTCATTTGATTCAATTAGCTTTGTAGAATGCATTTGTTCATTTGATTCAAATAGCTTCTTTTAATACATTTGACTTAAATTTGATTCAAAAAGCTTTGTTTGAATGTGTTTAACTTTCATTTGATTCAATTAGCTTTGTAGTATACATTTGACTTTCATTTGATTCAAATAGCTTCTTTGAATGCATTTGACTTTAATTTGATTCAAAAAGATTTGTTTGAATGTGTTTGACTTTCATTTGAATTAATTAGCTTTGTAGAATGCATTTGACTTTCATATGATTTAAAAAGCTTTGTTTGAATTTGTTTGACTTTCGTTTGATTCAATTAGCTTTGTAGAATGCTTTTGACTTTTATTTGATTCAAATAGCTTCTTTGAATGCTTTTGACTTTAATTTGATTCAAAAAGCTTTGTTTGAATGTGTTTTACTTTCATTTGATTCAAATAGATTTGTAGAATGCATTTGACTTTAATTTGATTCAATTAGCTTTGTTGAATATATTTGACTTTCATATGATGTAAAAAGCTTTGTTTGAATGTATTTGACTTTCATTTGATTCAATTAGCTATGTAGAAATCATTTGACTTTCATTTGATTCAAATAGCTTCTTTGAATGCGTTTCACTTTAATTTGATTCAAAAAGCTTTGTTTGAATGTGTTTGAGTTTCATTTGATTCAATTAGCTTTGTAGAACGCATTTGACTTTCATTTTATTCAAATAGCTTCTTTGAATGCATTTAACTTTAATTTGATTCAAAAAGTTTTGTTTGAATGTGTTTGACTTTTATTTTTTACAATTACCTTTGTAGAATAAATTATACTTTCATTTGATTCAATTAGCTTTGTTTGAATGTGTTTGACTTTCATTTGATTCAATCAGCTTTATAGAATGCATTTGACTTTCATTTGATTCAATTAGCTTTGTTGAATACAATTGACTATCATTTGATTCAAAAAGCTTTGTTTGAATGTGTTTGACTTTTATTTGATTCAATTAGCTTTGTAGAATGCATTTGACTTTCATTTGATTCAATTAGCTTTGTTGAAAGCGTTTCACTTTCATTTGATTCAAAAAGCTTTGTTTGAATGTGTTTGACTTTCATTTGATTCAATTAGCTTTGTAGAATGCATTTGACTTTTATTTGATTCAAATAGCTTCTTTGAATGCTTTTGACTTTAATTTGATTCAAAAAGCTTTGTTTGAATGTGTTTGACTTTCATTTTATACAATTACCTTTATAGAATGCATTATACTTTCATTTTATACAATTACCTTTGTAGAATGCATTATACTTTCATTTGATTCAATTAGCTTTTTAGAATGCATTTGACTTTCATTTGATTCAATTAGCTTTGTTGAATGCATTTGACTATCATTTGATTCAAAAAGCTTTGTTTGAATGTGTTTGACTTTCATTTGATTCAATTAGCTTTGTAGAATGCATTTGACTTTCATTTGATTCAATTAGCTTTGTTGAATGCATTTGACTATCATTTGATTCGAAAAGCTTTGTTTGAATGTGTTTGACTTTTATTTGATTTAATTAGCTTTGTAGAATGCATTTGACTTTCATTTGATTCAATTAGCTTTGTTGAAAGCGTTTCACTTTCATTTGATTCAAAAAGCTTTGTTTGAATGTGTTTGACTTTCATTTGATTCAATTAGCTTTGTAGAATGCATTTGACTTTTATTTGATTCAAATAGCTTCTTTGAATGCTTTTGACTTTAATTTGATTCAAAAAGCTTTGTTTGAATGTGTTTGACTTTCATTTGATTCAATTAGCTTTGTAGAATGCATTTGACTTTCATTTGATTCAATTAGCTTTGTTGAATGTATTTGACTTTCAAATGATTTAAAAAGCTTTGTTTGAATGTGTTTGACTTTCATTTGATTCAATTAGCTTTGTAGAATACATTTGACTTTCATTTGATTCAAATAGCTTCTTTGAATGCATTTGACTTTAATTTGATTCAAAAAGCTTTGTTTGAATGTGTTTGACTTTCATTTGATTCAATTAGCTTTGTAGAATGCATTTGTTCATTTGATTCAAATAGCTTCTTTTAATACATTAGACTTAAATTTGATTCAAAAAGCTTTGTTTGAATGTGTTTAACTTTCATTTGATTCAATTAGCTTTGTAGTATACATTTGACTTTCATTTGATTCAAATAGCTTCTTTGAATGCATTTGACTTTAATTTGATTCAAAAAGATTTGTTTGAATGTGTTTGACTTTCATTTGAATTAATTAGCTTTGTAGAATGCATTTGACTTTCATATGATTTAAAAAGCTTTGTTTGAATTTGTTTGACTTTCGTTTGATTCAATTAGCTTCGTAGAATGCATTTGATTTTCATTTGATTTCATTAGCTTTGTTGAAAGCATTTGACTTTCATTTGATTCAAAAAGCTTTGTTTGAATGTGTTTGACTTTCATTTTATACAATTACCTTTATAGAATGCATTATACTTTCATTTTATACAATTACCTTTGTAGAATGCATTATACTTTCATTTGATTCAATTAGCTTCTTAGAATGCATTTGACTTTCATTTGATTCAATTAGCTTTGTTGAATGCATTTGACTATCATTTGATTCAAAAAGCTTTGTTTGAATGTGTTTGACTTTCATTTGATTCAATTAGCTTTGTAGAATGCATTTGACTTTCATTTGATTCAATTAGCTTTGTTGAATGCATTTGACTATCATTTGATTCGAAAAGCTTTGTTTGAATGTGTTTGACTTTTATTTGATTTAATTAGCTTTGTAGAATGCATTTGACTTTCATTTGATTCAATTAGCTTTGTTGAAAGCGTTTCACTTTCATTTGATTCAAAATGCTTTGTTTGAATGTGTTTGACTTTCATTTGATTCAATTAGCTTTGTAGAATGCTTTTGACTTTTATTTGATTCAAATAGCTTCTTTGAATGCTTTTGACTTTAATTTGATTCAAAAAGCTTTGTTTGAATGTGTTTTACTTTCATTTGATTCAAATAGATTTGTAGAATGCATTTGACTTTAATTTGATTCAATTAGCTTTGTTGAATATATTTGACTTTCATATGATGTAAAAAGCTTTGTTTGAATGTATTTGACTTTCATTTGATTCAATTGGCTATGTAGAAATCATTTGACTTTCATTTGATTCAAATAGCTTCTTTGAATGCGTTTCACTTTAATTTGATTCAAAAAGCTTTGTTTGAATGTGTTTGAGTTTCATTTGATTCAATTAGCTTTGTAGAACGCATTTGACTTTCATTTTATTCAAATAGCTTCTTTGAATGCATTTAACTTTAATTTGATTCAAAAAGTTTTGTTTGAATGTGTTTGACTTTTATTTTATACAATTACCTTTGTAGAATAAATTATACTTTCATTTGATTCAATTAGCTTTGTTTGAATGTGTTTGACTTTCATTTGATTCAATCAGCTTTATAGAATGCATTTGACTTTCATTTGATTCAATTAGCTTTGTTGAATACATTTGACTATCATTTGATTCAAAAAGCTTTGTTTGAATGTGTTTGACTTTTATTTGATTCAATTAGCTTTGTAGAATGCATTTGACTTTCATTTGATTCAATTAGCTTTGTTGAATGCATTTGACTATCATTTGATTCGAAAAGCTTTGTTTGAATGTGTTTGACTTTTATTTGATTTAATTAGCTTTGTAGAATGCATTTGACTTTCATTTGATTCAATTAGCTTTGTTGAAAGCGTTTCACTTTCATTTGATTCAAAAAGCTTTGTTTGAATGTGTTTGACTTTCATTTGATTCAATTAGCTTTGTAGAATGCTTTTGACTTTTATTTGATTCAAATAGCTTCTTTGAATGCTTTTGACTTTAATTTGATTCAAAAAGCTTTGTTTGAATGTGTTTTACTTTCATTTGATTCAAATAGATTTGTAGAATGCATTTGACTTTAATTTGATTCAATTAGCTTTGTTGAATATATTTGACTTTCATATGATGTAAAAAGCTTTGTTTGAATGTATTTGACTTTCATTTGATTCAATTGGCTATGTAGAAATCATTTGACTTTCATTTGATTCAAATAGCTTCTTTGAATGCGTTTCACTTTAATTTGATTCAAAAAGCTTTGTTTGAATGTGTTTGAGTTTCATTTGATTCAATTAGCTTTGTAGAACGCATTTGACTTTCATTTTATTCAAATAGCTTCTTTGAATGCATTTAACTTTAATTTGATTCAAAAAGTTTTGTTTGAATGTGTTTGACTTTTATTTTATACAATTACCTTTGTAGAATAAATTATACTTTCATTTGATTCAATTAGCTTTGTTTGAATGTGTTTGACTTTCATTTGATTCAATCAGCTTTATAGAATGCATTTGACTTTCATTTGATTCAATTAGCTTTGTTGAATACATTTGACTATCATTTGATTCAAAAAGCTTTGTTTGAATGTGTTTGACTTTTATTTGATTCAATTAGCTTTGTAGAATGCATTTGACTTTCATTTGATTCAATTAGCTTTGTTGAAAGCGTTTCACTTTCATTTGATTCAAAAAGCTTTGTTTGAATGTGTTTGACTTTCATTTGATTCAATTAGCTTTGTAGAATGCATTTGACTTTTATTTGATTCAAATAGCTTCTTTGAATGCTTTTGACTTTAATTTGATTCAAAAAGCTTTGTTTGAATGTGTTTGACTTTCATTTTATACAATTACCTTTATAGAATGCATTATACTTTCATTTTATACAATTACCTTTGTAGAATGCATTATACTTTCATTTGATTCAATTAGCTTTTTAGAATGCATTTGACTTTCATTTGATTCAATTAGCTTTGTTGAATGCATTTGACTATCATTTGATTCAAAAAGCTTTGTTTGAATGTGTTTGACTTTCATTTGATTCAATTAGCTTTGTAAAATGCATTTGTTCATTTGATTCAAATAGCTTCTTTTAATACATTTGACTTAAATTTGATTCAAAAAGCTTTGTTTGAATGTGTTTGACTTTCATTTGATTCAATTAGCTTTGTAGAATGCATTTGACTTTTATTTGATTCAAATAGCTTCTTTGAATGCTTTTGACTTTAATTTGATTCAAAAAGCTTTGTTTGAATGTGTTTGACTTTCATTTGATTCAATTAGCTTTGTTGAATGTATTTGACTTTCAAATGATTTAAAAAGCTTTGTTTGAATGTGTTTGACTTTCATTTGATTCAATTAGCTTTGTAGAAGACATTTGACTTTCATTTGATTCAAATAGCTTCTTTGAATGCATTTGACTTTAATTTGATTCAAAAAGCTTTGTTTGAATGTGTTTGACTTTCATTTGATTCAATTAGCTTTGTAGAATGCATTTGTTCATTTGATTCAAATAGCTTCTTTTAATACATTAGACTTAAATTTGATTCAAAAAGCTTTGTTTGAATGTGTTTGACTTTCATTTGATTCAATTAGCTTTGTAGAATGCATTTGACTTTTATTTGATTCAAATAGCTTCTTTGAATGCTTTTGACTTTAATTTGATTCAAAAAGCTTTGTTTGAATGTGTTTGACTTTCATTTGATTCAATTAGCTTTGTTGAATGTATTTGACTTTCAAATGATTTAAAAAGCTTTGTTTGAATGTGTTTGACTTTCATTTGATTCAATTAGCTTTGTAGAAGACATTTGACTTTCATTTGATTCAAATAGCTTCTTTGAATGCTTTTGACTTTAATTTGATTCAAAAAGCTTTGTTTGAATGTGTTTGACTTTCATTTTATACAATTACCTTTATAGAATGCATTATACTTTCATTTTATACAATTACCTTTGTAGAATGCATTATACTTTCATTTGATTCAATTAGCTTTTTAGAATGCATTTGACTTTCATTTGATTCAATTAGCTTTGTTGAATGCATTTGACTATCATTTGATTCAAAAAGCTTTGTTTGAATGTGTTTGACTTTCATTTGATTCAATTAGCTTTGTAGAATGCATTTGACTTTCATTTGATTCAATTAGCTTTGTTGAATGCATTTGACTATCATTTGATTCGAAAAGCTTTGTTTGAATGTGTTTGACTTTTATTTGATTTAATTAGCTTTGTAGAATGCATTTGACTTTCATTTGATTCAATTAGCTTTGTTGAAAGCGTTTCACTTTCATTTGATTCAAAAAGCTTTGTTTGAATGTGTTTGACTTTCATTTGATTCAATTAGCTTTGTAGAATGCATTTGACTTTTATTTGATTCAAATAGCTTCTTTGAATGCTTTTGACTTTAATTTGATTCAAAAAGCTTTGTTTGAATGTGTTTGACTTTCATTTGATTCAATTAGCTTTGTAGAATGCATTTGACTTTCATTTGATTCAATTAGCTTTGTTGAATGTATTTGACTTTCAAATGATTTAAAAAGCTTTGTTTGAATGTGTTTGACTTTCATTTGATTCAATTAGCTTTGTAGAATACATTTGACTTTCATTTGATTCAAATAGCTTCTTTGAATGCATTTGACTTTAATTTGATTCAAAAAGCTTTGTTTGAATGTGTTTGACTTTCATTTGATTCAATTAGCTTTGTAGAATGCATTTGTTCATTTGATTCAAATAGCTTCTTTTAATACATTAGACTTAAATTTGATTCAAAAAGCTTTGTTTGAATGTGTTTAACTTTCATTTGATTCAATTAGCTTTGTAGTATACATTTGACTTTCATTTGATTCAAATAGCTTCTTTGAATGCATTTGACTTTAATTTGATTCAAAAAGATTTGTTTGAATGTGTTTGACTTTCATTTGAATTAATTAGCTTTGTAGAATGCATTTGACTTTCATATGATTTAAAAAGCTTTGTTTGAATTTGTTTGACTTTCGTTTGATTCAATTAGCTTCGTAGAATGCATTTGATTTTCATTTGATTTCATTAGCTTTGTTGAAAGCATTTGACTTTCATTTGATTCAAAAAGCTTTGTTTGAATGTGTTTGACTTTCATTTTATACAATTACCTTTATAGAATGCATTATACTTTCATTTTATACAATTACCTTTGTAGAATGCATTATACTTTCATTTGATTCAATAGCTTCTTAGAATGCATTTGACTTTCATTTGATTCAATTAGCTTTGTTGAATGCATTTGACTATCATTTGATTCAAAAAGCTTTGTTTGAATGTGTTTGACTTTCATTTGATTCAATTAGCTTTGTAGAATGCATTTGACTTTCATTTGATTCAATTAGCTTTGTTGAATGCATTTGACTATCATTTGATTCGAAAAGCTTTGTTTGAATGTGTTTGACTTTTATTTGATTTAATTAGCTTTGTAGAATGCATTTGACTTTCATTTGATTCAATTAGCTTTGTTGAAAGCGTTTCACTTTCATTTGATTCAAAAAGCTTTGTTTGAATGTGTTTGACTTTCATTTGATTCAATTAGCTTTGTAGAATGCTTTTGACTTTTATTTGATTCAAATAGCTTCTTTGAATGCTTTTGACTTTAATTTGATTCAAAAAGCTTTGTTTGAATGTGTTTTACTTTCATTTGATTCAAATAGATTTGTAGAATGCATTTGACTTTAATTTGATTCAATTAGCTTTGTTGAATATATTTGACTTTCATATGATGTAAAAAGCTTTGTTTGAATGTATTTGACTTTCATTTGATTCAATTGGCTATGTAGAAATCATTTGACTTTCATTTGATTCAAATAGCTTCTTTGAATGCGTTTCACTTTAATTTGATTCAAAAAGCTTTGTTTGAATGTGTTTGAGTTTCATTTGATTCAATTAGCTTTGTAGAACGCATTTGACTTTCATTTTATTCAAATAGCTTCTTTGAATGCATTTAACTTTAATTTGATTCAAAAAGTTTTGTTTGAATGTGTTTGACTTTTATTTTATACAATTACCTTTGTAGAATAAATTATACTTTCATTTGATTCAATTAGCTTTGTTTGAATGTGTTTGACTTTCATTTGATTCAATCAGCTTTATAGAATGCATTTGACTTTCATTTGATTCAATTAGCTTTGTTGAATACATTTGACTATCATTTGATTCAAAAAGCTTTGTTTGAATGTGTTTGACTTTTATTTGATTCAATTAGCTTTGTAGAATGCATTTGACTTTCATTTGATTCAATTAGCTTTGTTGAAAGCGTTTCACTTTCATTTGATTCAAAAAGCTTTGTTTGAATGTGTTTGACTTTCATTTGATTCAATTAGCTTTGTAGAATGCATTTGACTTTTATTTGATTCAAATAGCTTCTTTGAATGCTTTTGACTTTAATTTGATTCAAAAAGCTTTGTTTGAATGTGTTTGACTTTCATTTTATACAATTACCTTTATAGAATGCATTATACTTTCATTTTATACAATTACCTTTGTAGAATGCATTATACTTTCATTTGATTCAATTAGCTTTTTAGAATGCATTTGACTTTCATTTGATTCAATTAGCTTTGTTGAATGCATTTGACTATCATTTGATTCAAAAAGCTTTGTTTGAATGTGTTTGACTTTCATTTGATTCAATTAGCTTTGTAAAATGCATTTGTCCATTTGATTCAAATAGCTTCTTTTAATACATTTGACTTAAATTTGATTCAAAAAGCTTTGTTTGAATGTGTTTCACTTTCATTTGATTCAATTAGCTTTGTAGAATGCATTTGACTTTTATTTGATTCAAATAGCTTCTTTGAATGCTTTTGACTTTAATTTGATTCAAAAAGCTTTGTTTGAATGTGTTTGACTTTCATTTGATTCAATTAGCTTTGTTGAATGTATTTGACTTTCAAATGATTTAAAAAGCTTTGTTTGAATGTGTTTGACTTTCATTTGATTCAATTAGCTTTGTAGAAGACATTTGACTTTCATTTGATTCAAATAGCTTCTTTGAATGCATTTGACTTTAATTTGATTCAAAAAGCTTTGTTTGAATGTGTTTGACTTTCATTTGATTCAATTAGCTTTGTAGAATGCAATTGTTCATTTGATTCAAATAGCTTCTTTTAATACATTTGACTTAAATTTGATTCAAAAAGCTTTGTTTGAATGTGTTTAACTTTCATTTGATTCAATTAGCTTTGTAGTATACATTTGACTTTCATTTGATTCAAATAGCTTCTTTGAATGCATTTGACTTTAATTTGATTCAAAAAGATTTGTTTGAATGTGTTTGACTTTCATTTGAATTAATTAGCTTTGTAGAATGCATTTGACTTTCATTTGATTTAAAAAGCTTTGTTTGAATTTGTTTGACTTTCGTTTGATTCAATTAGCTTTGTAGAATGCATTTGATTTTCATTTGATTTCATTAGCTTTGTTGAAAGCATTTGACTTTCATTTGATTCAAAAAGCTTTGTTTGAATGTGTTTGACTTTCATTTTATACAATTACCTTTATAGAATGCATTATACTTTCATTTTATACAATTACCTTTGTAGAATGCATTATACTTTCATTTGATTCAATTAGCTTTTTAGAATGCATTTGACTTTCATTTGATTCAATTAGCTTTGTTGAATGCATTTGACTATCATTTGATTCAAAAAGCTTTGTTTGAATGTGTTTGACTTTCATTTGATTCAATTAGCTTTGTAGAATGCATTTGACTTTCATTTGATTCAATTAGCTTTGTTGAATGCATTTGACTATCATTTGATTCGAAAAGCTTTGTTTGAATGTGTTTGACTTTTATTTGATTTAATTAGCTTTGTAGAATGCATTTGACTTTCATTTGATTCAATTAGCTTTGTTGAAAGCGTTTCACTTTCATTTGATTCAAAAAGCTTTGTTTGAATGTGTTTGACTTTCATTTGATTCAATTAGCTTTGTAGAATGCATTTGACTTTTATTTGATTCAAATAGCTTCTTTGAATGCTTTTGACTTTAATTTGATTCAAAAAGCTTTGTTTGAATGTGTTTGACTTTCATTTGATTCAATTAGCTTTGTAGAATGCATTTGACTTTCATTTGATTCAATTAGCTTTGTTGAATGTATTTGACTTTCAAATGATTTAAAAAGCTTTGTTTGAATGTGTTTGACTTTCATTTGATTCAATTAGCTTTGTAGAATACATTTGACTTTCATTTGATTCAAATAGCTTCTTTGAATGCATTTGACTTTAATTCGATTCAAAAAGCTTTGTTTGAATGTGTTTGACTTTCATTTGATTCAATTAGCTTTGTAGAATGCATTTGTTCATTTGATTCAAATAGCTTCTTTTAATACATTTGACTTAAATTTGATTCAAAAAGCTTTGTTTGAATGTGTTTAACTTTCATTTGATTCAATTAGCTTTGTAGTATACATTTGACTTTCATTTGATTCAAATAGCTTCTTTGAATGCATTTGACTTTAATTTGATTCAAAAAGATTTGTTTGAATGTGTTTGACTTTCATTTGAATTAATTAGCTTTGTAGAATGCATTTGACTTTCATATGATTTAAAAAGCTTTGTTTGAATTTGTTTGACTTTCGTTTGATTCAATTAGCTTTGTAGAATGCATTTGATTTTCATTTGATTTCATTAGCTTTGTTGAAAGCATTTGACTTTCATTTGATTCAAAAAGCTTTGTTTGAATGTGTTTGACTTTCATTTTATACAATTACCTTTATAGAATGCATTATACTTTCATTTTATACAATTACCTTTGTAGAATGCATTATACTTTCATTTGATTCAATTAGCTTTTTAGAATGCATTTGACTTTCATTTGATTCAATTAGCTTTGTTGAATGCATTTGACTATCATTTGATTCAAAAAGCTTTGTTTGAATGTGTTTGACTTTCATTTGATTCAATTAGCTTTGTAGAATGCATTTGACTTTCATTTGATTCAATTAGCTTTGTTGAATGCATTTGACTATCATTTGATTCGAAAAGCTTTGTTTGAATGTGTTTGACTTTTATTTGATTTAATTAGCTTTGTAGAATGCATTTGACTTTCATTTGATTCAATTAGCTTTGTTGAAAGCGTTTCACTTTCATTTGATTCAAAAAGCTTTGTTTGAATGTGTTTGACTTTCATTTGATTCAATTAGCTTTGTAGAATGCTTTTGACTTTTATTTGATTCAAATAGCTTCTTTGAATGCTTTTGACTTTAATTTGATTCAAAAAGCTTTGTTTGAATGTGTTTTACTTTCATTTGATTCAAATAGATTTGTAGAATGCATTTGACTTTAATTTGATTCAATTAGCTTTGTTGAATATATTTGACTTTCATATGATGTAAAAAGCTTTGTTTGAATGTATTTGACTTTCATTTGATTCAATTAGCTATGTAGAAATCATTTGACTTTCATTTGATTCAAATAGCTTCTTTGAATGCGTTTCACTTTAATTTGATTCAAAAAGCTTTGTTTGAATGTGTTTGAGTTTCATTTGATTCAATTAGCTTTGTAGAACGCATTTGACTTTCATTTTATTCAAATAGCTTCTTTGAATGCATTTAACTTTAATTTGATTCAAAAAGTTTTGTTTGAATGTGTTTGACTTTTATTTTATACAATTACCTTTGTAGAATAAATTATACTTTCATTTGATTCAATTAGCTTTGTTTGAATGTGTTTGACTTTCATTTGATTCAATCCGCTTTATAGAATGCATTTGACTTTCATTTGATTCAATTAGCTTTGTTGAATACATTTGACTATCATTTGATTCAAAAAGCTTTGTTTGAATGTGTTTGACTTTTATTTGATTCAATTAGCTTTGTAGAATGCATTTGACTTTCATTTGATTCAATTAGCTTTGTTGAAAGCGTTTCACTTTCATTTGATTCAAAAAGCTTTGTTTGAATGTGTTTGACTTTCATTTGATTCAATTAGCTTTGTAGAATGCATTTGACTTTTATTTGATTCAAATAGCTTCTTTGAATGCTTTTGACTTTAATTTGATTCAAAAAGCTTTGTTTGAATGTGTTTGACTTTCATTTGATTCAATTAGCTTTGTAGAATGCATTTGACTTTCATTTGATTCAATTAGCTTTGTTGAATGTATTTGACTTTCAAATGATTTAAAAAGCTTTGTTTGAATGTGTTTGACTTTCATTTGATTCAATTAGCTTTGTAGAATACATTTGACTTTCATTTGATTCAAATAGCTTCTTTGAATGCATTTGACTTTAATTTGATTCAAAAAGCTTTGTTTGAATGTGTTTGACTTTCATTTGATTCAATTAGCTTTGTAGAATGCATTTGTTCATTTGATTCAAATAGCTTCTTTTAATACATTTGACTTAAATTTGATTCAAAAAGCTTTGTTTGAATGTGTTTAACTTTCATTTGATTCAATTAGCTTTGTAGTATACATTTGACTTTCATTTGATTCAAATAGCTTCTTTGAATGCATTTGACTTTAATTTGATTCAAAAAGATTTGTTTGAATGCGTTTGACTTTCATTTGAATTAATTAGCTTTGTAGAATGCATTTGACTTTCATATGATTTAAAAAGCTTTGTTTGAATTTGTTTGACTTTCGTTTGATTCAATTAGCTTTGTAGAATGCATTTGATTTTCATTTGATTTCATTAGCTTTGTTGAAAGCATTTGACTTTCATTTGATTCAAAAAGCTTTGTTTGAATGTGTTTGACTTTCATTTTATACAATTACCTTTATAGAATGCATTATACTTTCATTTTATACAATTACCTTTGTAGAATGCATTATACTTTCATTTGATTCAATTAGCTTTTTAGAATGCATTTGACTTTCATTTGATTCAATTAGCTTTGTTGAATGCATTTGACTATCATTTGATTCAAAAAGCTTTGTTTGAATGTGTTTGACTTTCATTTGATTCAATTAGCTTTGTAGAATGCATTTGACTTTCATTTGATTCAATTAGCTTTGTTGAATGCATTTGACTATCACTTGATTCGAAAAGCTTTGTTTGAATGTGTTTGACTTTTATTTGATTTAATTAGCTTTGTAGAATGCATTATACTTTCATTTGATTCAATTAGCTTTGTTGAAAGCGTTTCACTTTCATTTGATTCAAAAAGCTTTGTTTGAATGTGTTTGACTTTCATTTGATTCAATTAGCTTTGTAGAATGCATTTGACTTTTATTTGATTCAAATAGCTTCTTTGAATGCTTTTGACTTTAATTTGATTCAAAAAACTTTGTTTGAATGTGTTTTACTTTCATTTGATTCAAATAGATTTGTAGAATGCATTTGACTTTAATTTGATTCAATTAGCTTTGTTGAATATATTTGACTTTCATATGATGTAAAAAGCTTTGTTTAAATGTATTTGACTTTCATTTGATTCAATTAGCTATGTAGAAATCATTTGACTTTCATTTGATTCAAATAGCTTGTTTGAATGCGTTTCACTTTAATTTGATTCAAAAAGCTTTGTTTGAATGTGTTTGAGTTTCATTTGATTCAATTAGCTTTGTAGAACGCATTTGACTTTCATTTTATTCAAATAGCTTCTTTGAATGCATTTAACTTTAATTTGATTCAAAAAGTTTTGTTTGAATGTGTTTGACTTTTATTTTATACAATTACCTTTGTAGAATAAATTATACTTTCATTTGATTCAATCAGCTTTATAGAATGCATTTGACTTTCATTTGATTCAATTAGCTTTGTTGAATACATTTGACTATCATTTGATTCAAAAAGCTTTGTTTGAATGTGTTTGACTTTTATTTGATTCAATTAGCTTTGTAGAATGCATTTGACTTTCATTTGATTCAATTAGCTTTGTTGAAAGCGTTTCACTTTCATTTGATTCAAAAAGCTTTGTTTGAATGTGTTTGACTTTCATTTGATTCAATTAGCTTTGTAGAATGCATTTGACTTTTATTTGATTCAAATAGCTTCTTTGAATGCTTTTAACTTTAATTTGATTCAAAAAGCTTTGTTTGAATGTGTTTGACTTTCATTTGATTCAATTAGCTTTGTAGAATGCATTTGACTTTCATTTGATTCAATTAGCTTTGTTGAATGTATTTGACTTTCAAATGATTTAAAAAGCTTTGTTTGAATGTGTTTGACTTTCATTTGATTCAATTAGCTTTGTAGAATGCATTTGACTTTCATTTGATTCAATTAGCTTTGTTGAATGTATTTGACTTTCAAATGATTTAAAAAGCTTTGTTTGAATGTGTTTGACTTTCATTTGATTCAATTAGCTTTGTAGAATACATTTGACTTTTATTTGATTCAAATAGCTTCTTTGAATGCATTTGACTTTAATTTGATTCAAAAAGCTTTGTTTGAATGTGTTTGACTTTCATTTGATTCAATTAACTTTGTAGAATGCATTTGACTTTCATTTGATTCAATTAGCTTTATTGAATGTATTTGACTTTTATATGATTTAAAAAGCTTTGTTTGATGTGTTTGACTTACATTTGATACGATTAGCTTTTTAGAATGCATTTGACTTTCATTTGATTCAATTAGCTTTGTTGAATGCATTTGACTTTCATTTGATTCAAAAAGCTTTGTTTGAATGTGTTTGACTTTCATTTGATTTAATTAGCTTTGTAGAATGCATTTGACTTTCATTTGATTCAATTAGCTTTGTTGAATGTATTTGACTTTCAAATAATTTAAAAAGCTTTGTTTGAATGTGTTTGACTTTCATTTGATTCAATTAACTTTGTAGAATGCATTTGACTTTCATTTGATTCAATAAGCTTTATTGAATGTATTTGACTTTTATATGATTTAAAAAGCTTTGTTTGATGTGTTTGACTTACATTTGATACGATTAGCTTTTTAGAATGCATTTGACTTTCATTTGATTCAATTAGCTTTGTTGAATGCATTTGACTTTCATTTGATTCAAAAAGCTTTGTTTGAATGTGTTTGACTTTCATTTGATTCAATTAGCTTTGTAGAATGCATTTGAATTTCATTTGATTCAATTAGCTTTGTTGAATGTATTTGACTTTCAAATAATTTAAAAAGCTTTGTTTGAATGTGTTTGACTTTCATTTGATTCAATTAGCTTTGTAGAATACATTTGACTTTCATTTGATTCAAATAGCTTCTTTGAATGCATTTGACTTTAATTTGATTCAAAAAGCTTTGTTTGAATGTGTTTGACTTTCATTTGATTCAATTAACTTTGTAGAATGCATTTGACTTTCATTTGATTCAATTAGCTTTATTGAATGTATTTGACTTTTATATGATTTAAAAAGCTTTGTTTGATGTGTTTGACTTACATTTGATACGATTAGCTTTTTAGAATGCATTTGACTTTCATTTGATTCAATTAGCTTTGTTGAATGCATTTGACTTTCATTTGATTCAAAAAGCTTTGTTTGAATGTGTTTGACTTTCATTTGATTCAATAAGCTTTTTAAAATGCATTTGACTTTCATTTGATTCAATTAGCTTTGTTGAATGTATTTGACTTTCAAATGATTTAAAAAGCTTTGTTTGAATGTGTTTGACTTTCATTTGATTCAATTAGCTTTGTGGAATACATTTGACTTTCATTTGATTCAAATAGCTTCTTTGAATGCATTTGACTTTCATTTGATTCAAAAAGCTTTGTTTGAATGTGTTTGACTTTCATTTGATTCAATTAACTTTGTAGAATGCATTTGACTTTCATTTGATTCAATTAGCTTTATTGAATGTATTTGACTTTTATATGATTAAAAAGCTTTGTTTGATGTGTTTGACTTACATTTGATACGATTAGCTTTTTAGAATGCATTTGACTTTCATTTGATTCAATTAACTTTGTTGAATGCATTTGTTTTTCATTTGATTCAAAAAGCTTTGTTTGAATGTGTTTGACTTTCATTTGATTCAATAAGCTTTTTAAAATGCATTTGACTTTCATTTGATTCAATTAGCTTTGTTGAATGTATTTGACTTTCAAATGATTTAAAAAGCTTTGTTTGAATGTGTTTGACTTTCATTTGATTCAATTAGCTTTGTAGAATACATTTGACTTTCATTTGATTCAAATAGCTTCTTTGAATGCATTTGACTTTCATTTGATTCAAAAAGCTTTGTTTGAATGTGTTTGACTTTCATTTGATTCAATTAACTTTGTAGAATGCATTAGACTTTCATTTGATTCAATTAGCTTTATTGAATGTATTTGACTTTTATATGATTTAAAAAGCTTTGTTTGATGTGTTTGACTTACATTTGATACGATTAGCTTTTTAGAATGCATTTGACTTTCATTTGATTCAATTAACTTTGTTGAATGCATTTGTTTTTCATTTGATTCAAAAAGCTTTGTTTGAATGTGTTTGACTTTCATTTGATTCAATAAGCTTTTTAAAATGCATTTGACTTTCATTTGATTCAATTAGCTTTGTTGAATGTATTTGACTTTCAAATGATTTAAAAAGCTTTGTTTGAATGTGTTTGACTTTCATTTGATTCAATTAGCTTTGTAGAATACATTTGACTTTCATTTGATTCAAATAGCTTCTTTGAATGCATTTGACTTTAATTTGATTCAAAAAGCTTTGTTTGAATGTGTTTGACTTTCATTTGATTCAATTAACTTTGTAGAATGCATTTGACTTTCATTTGATTCAATTAGCTTTATTGAATGTATTTGACTTTTATATGATTTAAAAAGCTTTGTTTGATGTGTTTGACTTACATTTGATACGATTGGCTTTTTAGAATGCATTTGACTTTCATTTGATTCAATTAGCTTTGTTGAATGCATTTGAATTTCATTTGATTCAAAAAGCTTTGTTTGAATGTGTTTGACTTTCATTTGATTCAATTAGCTTTGTAGAATGCATTTGACTTTCATTTGATTCAATTAGCTTTGTTGAATGCATTTGACTATCATTTGATTCGAAAAGCTTTGTTTGAATGTGTTTGACTTTTATTTGTTTTAATTAGCTTTGTAGAATGCATTTGACTTTCATTTGATTCAATTAGCTTTGTTGAAAGCGTTTCACTTTCATTTGATTCAAAAAGCTTTGTTTGAATGTGTTTGACTTTCATTTGATTCAATTAGCTTTGTAGAATGCATTTGACTTTTATTTGATTCAAATAGCTTCTTTGAATGCTTTTGACTTTAATTTGATTCAAAAAGCTTTGTTTGAATGTGTTTGACTTTCATTTGATTCAATTAGCTTTGTAGAATGCATTTGACTTTCATTTGATTCAATTAGCTTTGTTGAATGTATTTGACTTTCAAATGATTTAAAAAGCTTTGTTTGAATGTGTTTGACTTTCATTTGATTCAATTAGCTTTGTAGAATACATTTGACTTTTATTTGATTCAAATAGCTTCTTTGAATGCATTTGACTTTAATTTGATTCAAAAAGATTTGTTTGAATGTGTTTGACTTTCATTTGATTCAATTAGCTTTGTAGAATGCATTTGACTTTCATTTGATTCAAATAGCTTCTTTTAATACATTTGACTTAAATTTGATTCAAAAAGCTTTGTTTGAATGTGTTTAACTTTCATTTGATTCAATTAGCTTTGTAGTATACATTTGACTTTCATTTGATTCAAATAGCTTCTTTGAATGCATTTGACTTTAATTTGATTCAAAAAGATTTGTTTGAATGTGTTTGACTTTCATTTGAATTAATTAGCTTTGTAGAATGCATTTGACTTTCATATGATTTAAAAAGCTTTGTTTGAATTTGTTTGACTTTCGTTTGATTCAATTAGCTTTGTAGAATGCATTTGATTTTCATTTGATTTCATTAGCTTTGTTGAAAGCATTTGACTTTCATTTGATTCAAAAAGCTTTGTTTGAATGTGTTTGACTTTCATTTTATACAATCACCTTTATAGAATGCATTATACTTTCATTTTATACAATTACCTTTGTAGAATGCATTATACTTTCATTTGATTCAATTAGCTTTTTAGAATGCATTTGACTTTCATTTGATTCAATTAGCTTTGTTGAATGCATTTGACTATCATTTGATTCAAAAAGCTTTGTTTGAATGTGTTTGACTTTCATTTGATTCAATTAGCTTTGTAGAATGCATTTGACTTTCATTTGATTCAATTAGCTTTGTTGAATGCATTTGACTTTCATTTGATTCGAAAAGCTTTGTTTGAATGTGTTTGACTTTTTTTTTTTGGTAAATAGAAATTTTATTACCAAAGGAAACTGCAAAGCAGCACAGAACAAAACAGAAGGCTAAACAGCCCAAACACCAAAACACTACAAAGCCCACAAGCACGCCAACCCCGGTCAAGGTTTAAAGCCTCTAGGCCACCTTCTAGGAAGGGTTCTTAGAGACCCCGAACCAAAACACGACCCAACGGAACCCAATGGAAACAAGCAACCCTCTAGGAGGAACCCGTGGCCAAAGGAACAAGACAACGAGACCAAACAAAAACAAGGAACAACAACCAAGAAAGCACCCCCAAAGGAACAAAGGAACCAGCACCAACTACAGCAGCAAAACACACAGCAGGAAGGGCAGCAGAAAGCTCGAACATCAGCATCCTAACAGCCTGAGCCAGCAGCTTCCATACCAGAACTGAGAACCAACAAAGAGCCCCTAGCAGACAGCACTGTAGCAGCTAGCACGCAGGACACAGCAGGCACAAGCAAGGACCATAACAGCACCAAAACAGAAACTAACTGCTTCCCTGCCCACCATCAAAGAAAAGGGACAGAAAGAAAGAGCAGGGATAGCCAAAAGGCCAGGCAACCAGAAAGACCCCTCAGACAGCAGAGAACCCAAGAGAGCAGAAAAGGCAACGATTACACAGGGACCTCAGTCCATAACAGCTTCTTTCTGTCCTCAACCAGAATGTGTTTGACTTTTATTTGATTTAATTAGCTTTGTAGAATGAATTTGACTTTCATTTGATTCAATTAGCTTTGTTGAAAGCGTTTCACTTTCATTTGATTCAAAAAGCTTTGTTTGAATGTGTTTGACTTTCATTTGATTCAATTAGCTTTGTAGAATACATTTGACTTTCATTTGATTCAAATAGCTTCTTTGAATGCATTTGACTTTAATTTGATTCAAAAAGCTTTGTTTGAATGTGTTTGACTTTCATTTGATTCAATTAACTTTGTAGAATGCATTTGACTTTCATTTGATTCAATTAGCTTTATTGAATGTATTTGACTTTTATATGATTTAAAAAGCTTTGTTTGATGTGTTTGACTTACATTTGATACGATTAGCTTTTTAGAATGCATTTGACTTTCATTTGATTCAATTAGCTTTGTTGAATGCATTTGACTTTCATTTGATTCAAAAAGCTTTGTTTGAATGTGTTTGACTTTGTTGTATATTTGGAGTGTCAACCCGAAATATACAAGGGTTGAACCAAGATAGTCAAGGCTAATGAACCAAATAGCTTCTTAGATACAGTTACACCACTAAGAAACGAAATGGGTTCCTAAGATCACAAGCCAACTAATAGCCTAAACTAGTTAGCTAAGCAAAGGAAACGAAATTCCAAATCCAAGAATTTCAGGTTTGTTTCTAATCCAAGAAACGAATGTAAAGACAAAGTTGTTTGTTCGAAATAATCTGATTTTTCATTCACATTTGCTTGCTATTTATACAAACTAATTTAAGTGACTTTTCAGCTCACTTGTTACACGCCTAAGCTAAGCATCAAAAGCAGATATTGCGTCTAGATACATCAATAAAAGAAGCTAAGCTTAACTAGATACATCAAAAGGAAAAAGTGGCGGTTTGTAACCTCCATATTAAGGCTTCATCAAATCAGAAATAAAGAGCATAACTCTCCCTTGATTCTCGTCCAACAAAGCAGCAAGTAAGAAGCAAAACAGCCCCTTAATTCACGCCCAATTCAAACAGCAAAAAGAAGTGTAACTCCTCCTTGATTCAAGCCTTGGATCAAGCTTGAATGTATGTAGACAAGAGTGTACTTGGACGCCTTTTAGATGCTCATTTGCTGACTGAAATCTACGCCCACTTGAAGGCTTAATTGAAAGCTTGTAACCCCTCATTGAAACTGATTGTAACACCCAAGTTAAAGCCTCGAAATTCCCTTTAAAGAATTTCGGATTCTATGCTTCTTTCACAAGCTTAAATGGCTGCCTTCTTGATGTATCTTGCACTTGTACTTTGTGTGAATGTAACATTACATTTTCGAACTATAAGCAGCTAAAAGAACTAAAAGACAATGTAACTAATTTGCAAACTTAAAATAAGACTAAAGTTTACAACTTATTTAAAGCATAAAAGAACTAGAATGAACTAGTCAATAAGAACAACAAGAAACTCAAAGGATTGAATATCTTGCTGCACATAGATAGAACGCATAGCACCAATGCATGATGCTACGTCTTGGACCAAAGAAACGTCCATAACCAAGTTGTTAGGCTTGGCTACAACATTCCCCCCTTCTTGAAAAGAGTTTGCCCTCAAACTCGGCAACTCTTCAAACTCATCATAGTAAGGTGATAAATCAGCCACATTAAAGGTGCTAGAAACACCATAGTCTCCGGGCAACTCAACTTTGTAAGCATTATCATTCACCTTTTCAACAATAGCAAATGGACCATCACTACGAGGACTAACCTTGGAACGCCTCTTGGAAGGAAATCTTTCCTTTCGTAGATGAATCCAAACCAAATCACCAGGTTGAAAACGGACCTCCTTTCTCTTCTTGTCATGGTAGGCTTTAGTCTTTGCATTAGTTTGTTCAATTCGAGAACGAACTTGCTCATGCATAGACTTGATTTCTTTGGCACGCACCTCGGCATCATGACTAAACTTGTTAGGTGAGGGAATGGGAGCAAGATCAATAGGAGTACAAGGATTGAATCCATACACAACTTCAAAAGGACTCAGACCGGTTGTCTTGCTAGGCACTCTGTTATAAGCAAACTCCGCATGAGGGAGCATCTCTTCCCATTGCTTGGGACGTTTAGTAGCCAAAGTTCGCAACAAAGTTCCCAAAGTTCTATTAGTCACTTCGGTTTGGCCATCAGTTTGAGGATGACTTGAAGTGCTAAAGGTCAACTTTGTGCCCATCTTCTTCCATAATGTAAGCCAAAAATGACTTAGGAATTTTGGATCACGATCACTCACCATGGACTTAGGTACACCATGTAAGCGCACAATCTCATTGAAAAACAAGTTAGCAACATGAGTAGCATCATAAGTTGTACGACAAGCAATAAAATGAGCCATTTTAGAAAAACGGTCCACAACAACCATAATAGAATCTTTCTTTCGTTGGGTCATAGGAAGTCCCACAACGAAATCAAGACTAACATCTTCCCATGGAGCTTGCGGAATAGGCAAGGGCAAAAGATAGCCTTGTGGAAGACTATGACTCTTGGCCTTTTGACAAACCACGCATCTTTTCACAATAAACTCCACGTCACGAACCAATCTAGGCCAATGAAAGTACTCTTGCACAAGAAGAGTAGTCTTCTCTATGCCAAAGTGTCCCGCCATTCCTCCTTCATGAAACTCTTTGATAAGAGATTCTCTTAGGCTTGATCTTGGAATGCACAACCTGTTTCCTTTGAACAAATAGCCATCTAAAATGTAATAATCTTTGTAAGCATGATTAGAACATTTTAGAAATAAATCACCAAAGTCATGATCGTTTTTGTAACTTGCTTTCACATCTTCAACACTAATCACTTTTGCCTTGAAAGAATTCAAAAGTGTGTATCTCCTTGAAAGTGCATCAGCTCCTTTATTCATTGCGCCTCTCCTATGCTTGATCACAAAATGAAAAGCTTGCAAATACTCCACCCATTTGGCATGGCGTGGTTGGAGTTTTTGTTGGCTTTGAAGATATTTGAGGGCTTCATGATCTGAATGAAGGATGAACTCCTTGGAAATGAGGTAATGTCTCCAACGGTCCAAAGCACGAACAAGAGCAAAGAACTCCTTATCATAGGTGCTATACTTCCGTTGTGCTTCATTGAGTTTTTCACTAAAGTAGGCAAGGGGACGCCCAACTTGTGACAAAACAGCACCAATACCAACTCCACTAGCATCACATTCAACTTCAAAAACTTCATCAAAGTTAGGCAAAGAAAGAATAGGTGCACTAGTAAGTTGATGCTTTACCTCATCAAAGGCCTTTTGAGCCTTATCATTCCAAACTAACTTCTGATTTTTAGTTAGCTCCGTGATAGGTGCCATGAGGGTACTAAAATTCCGCACAAATCTTCTATAGAAAGAAGCAAGTCCATGAAAACTACGAACTTGTTGAATTGTTTGTGGCGTGGGCCACTCACGAATTGCAGCAACTTTCTTTTCGTCAACTTCTATGCCTTGAGAGGAAACTTTGAAACCAAGAAAAATAACTTGGGAAGTAAAAAAATGACACTTCTCTAAGTTACCATATAGTTGCTCACGAGCAAGGGCTTCAAAAACCTGTTGCAAATGCATAGCATGCTCTTCTTCTTCCCTACTATACACCAAAATATCATCAAAATAGACTACAACAAATTTACCCATGAAAGGTTGCATAACCTGATTCATAAGGCGCATAAATGTAGATGGTGCATTAGACAAACCAAATGGCATCACAAGCCACTCATAGAGGCCCTCCTTTGTCTTGAAAGCGGTCTTCCATTCATCTCCTTCGAAAATTCGAATTTGATGATAGCCACTTCTCAAATCAATTTTAGAGAACACTTTAGAACCATGCAAATCATCAAGTAAATCATTCAACCTTGGAATAGGAAATCGGTACTTGATAGTGATCTTGTTGATTGATCTACTATCAACACACATGCGCCACTCTCCATTCTTCTTAGGCACAATCAAGGTAGGACAAGCACATGGACTAAGAGACTTACGAATAAGACCCTTTGACAACAGTTCCTCCACTTGTCTTCTAATTTCCTCGGTCTCTTTGGGATTGGTTCTATAGGCTGGTTTGTTTGGGAGCATGGATCCGGGCACAAGATCAATCTTGTGTTGGATGTCACGCTTTGGGGGTAATCCGTGAGGGATATCTTTGGGGAAAACATGGGAATAGGTGTTGAGAAGAGAGGTGAGGAGTGGGTGGTTTTTTTCTTTGGACGGTTGAGAGGGGGTATCAAGTTGGCTCAAAATGAAGTGTTTGTGAGCCCTATACTCACGAAATTCAGATTTTATGAGAGTGGTGAGGGAAATGGGAGGCGTGGATATGGGGTGGTCATTTTTGAGGATTAAAGGGGTTAGGACAATTTTCTTTCCATCCTTAGAAAAGGAGTAGGTGTTTTTGTAACCATCATGCATCACACGTCTATCAAATAACCAAGGTCTACCAAGTAAAACATGACATGCATCCATAGGTACAACATCACACCATAATTTTTCCTCATAAGTTTTACCAATGCTAAATGATAACAAGACTTGTTGTGTGACATGAATCCCTTTACTATGACTTAACCATTGAATTTTATATGGTGTAGGATGAGGGATAGTTTTCATTTTCAGCTTGTCTATCATTACTTGTGAAGCTACATTGGTACAACTACCTCCATCAATAATCAAAGTGCATACCTTTCCACCAATGGTGCAACGAGTGTGAAAGATTGCCTCACGTTGCAAGCTCCCTTCTTGGTCCAACATATTGCTAAGCGTACGTCGAACCACCAAACATTCTCCTTCATCCGGACCTAGGCACGCATACTCATCATTCTCTTCAAGATTGCTGTCCTCTTCAACCTCTAATTCGTTCTCCTCTTCATACTCTACCAAAGTAACAATTTTTTTATTTGGACAATCACTAGCCATATGTCCAAGGCCTTGACACCTAAAGCATCTTCTTGGGGCTGGTTTTGGGTTGGAATTTTGGGTGTTTTGTGAAGGTGGTTTAGAAGTAGGCTGAATGGATGTGGGTTTGAAAGGTGGGAAATTGGTTGTTTGTTTTCTTTGGGGAAATGAGGATTGAGAAGTAAAACGTGAAGGTTCACTTTTACCTCTTGCTTTTTGTTGCTGCTCTATCTTGTGTGCCAAGATAATGAGCTCTTCAAGAGTGGTGTAAGGGTGTAGTTCGGCTACATTGGCTACTTTTGGGTCAAGTCCGCCTAGGAACCGAACCAAAGTTTGAGGCTCATCTTCCTCTACTCCACACTTCATAACAAATCCTTCAAACTCCCTAGCATATTCCTCTACTGATTTCGTACCTTGCTTAAGGTTATGGAATTTTGAAAAGTTTTCTTGCACATAGTATGTGGGAAGAAACTTTTGTTTCAGCAATTTCTTCATCTTAACCCATGATCTCACTTTTTCTTTGTCTTGCCTTTCCCTCTTGGCGCACACACTAGCCCACCAAGTTGAGGCATATTTTCGTAGCTTCAAGGCCACAATTTTCACCTTTTTCTCTTCCGGTGTTTGCTTATAGTCAAACACTCTCTCCACCGTTCTTAACCATTCTACAAACTCATCAGCATCGAGTTTGCCATCATACTCCGGGATGTCGGCCTTAATGTCATTATTAGGCCGTGACCTTTCTCTTTCATGAAAAGGTCTATCATTGTGATTGAAATTAGATTCACTCAATTCCTCATCACTATGATTGGGTGAACCCTCTTTTTGAAGGCGCAACTTAGTAGAAAGATCTTTTAACTGATCTTGCAAATATTGCATTCGTTGCTCCATATCTTCTTTCTCTTGTGTAACCTTATTGACATATTCTTGCCAATTAGGAGGTGGGATATCGGACATGGTTTGTGTTTGGGGATGTGTTTAGGTATTTGTTTTGCTTTACCACCCCTCCTTCTAGCGCCAAATGTTGTATATTTGGAGTGTCAACCCGAAATATACAAGGGTTGAACCAAGATAGTCAAGGCTAATGAACCAAATAGCTTCTTAGATACAGTTACACCACTAAGAAACGAAATGGGTTCCTAAGATCACAAGCCAACTAATAGCCTAAACTAGTTAGCTAAGCAAAGGAAACGAAATTCCAAATCCAAGAATTTCAGGTTTGTTTCTAATCCAAGAAACGAATGTAAAGACAAAGTTGTTTGTTCGAAATAATCTGATTTTTCATTCACATTTGCTTGCTATTTATACAAACTAATTTAAGTGACTTTTCAGCTCACTTGTTACACGCCTAAGCTAAGCATCAAAAGCAGATATTGCGTCTAGATACATCAATAAAAGAAGCTAAGCTTAACTAGATACATCAAAAGGAAAAAGTGGCGGTTTGTAACCTCCATATTAAGGCTTCATCAAATCAGAAATAAAGAGCATAACTCTCCCTTGATTCTCGTCCAACAAAGCAGCAAGTAAGAAGCAAAACAGCCCCTTAATTCACGCCCAATTCAAACAGCAAAAAGAAGTGTAACTCCTCCTTGATTCAAGCCTTGGATCAAGCTTGAATGTATGTAGACAAGAGTGTACTTGGACGCCTTTTAGATGCTCATTTCCTGACTGAAATCTACGCCCACTTGAAGGCTTAATTGAAAGCTTGTAACCCCTCATTGAAACTGATTGTAACACCCAAGTTAAAGCCTCGAAATTCCCTTTAAAGAATTTCGGATTCTATGCTTCTTTCACAAGCTTAAATGGCTGCCTTCTTGATGTATCTTGCACTTGTACTTTGTGTGAATGTAACATTACATTTTCGAACTATAAGCAGCTAAAAGAACTAAAAGACAATGTAACTAATTTGCAAACTTAAAATAAGACTAAAGTTTACAACTTATTTAAAGCATAAAAGAACTAGAATGAACTAGTCAATAAGAACAACAAGAAACTCAAAGGATTGAATATCTTGCTGCACATAGATAGAACGCATAGCACCAATGCATGATGCTACGTCTTGGACCAAAGAAACGTCCATAACCAAGTTGTTAGGCTTGGCTACAACAGACTTTCATTTGATTCAATAAGCTTTTTAAAATTCATTTGACTTTCATTTGATTCAATTAGCTTTGTTGAATGTATTTGACTTTCAAATGATTTAAAAAGCTTTGTTTGAATGTGTTTGACTTTCATTTGATTCAATTAGCTTTGTAGAATACATTTGACTTTCATTTGATTCAAATAGCTTCTTTGAATGCATTTGACTTTCATTTGATTCAAAAAGCTTTGTTTGAATGTGTTTGACTTTCATTTGATTCAATTAACTTTGTAGAATGCATTAGACTTTTGATGTGAATCAAGAGGCTTATTCTTTTCAAGGGTCCAAGACACTTTTAGAAGGTCCAAATAGCTTCATTATGGGCTGCCCAATCAAAGAAATAAACAAGGAAAGGTTCAATAGGTCAATTGGGAAAGAAGGAAGCTTGATCACCATGGAAGACAAAATGACACATTCGGCTTCCGGCGGCGATTGCGGTTGTTACGCGCCACTCCAAGGGCCACGCGCCACCTTCCCTAAGCCACCTTGAGCCTAGCTACACCATGAACCGGCGCGTGAGGCTAGAGGAGGCGCGTGAGGTGTTTATCCGGTGGCAGTACGAAAAGAAAGATTTCCTTTGCTTAGTTTTTTTCTAGAGTTTTTGCTTGCAAGTTTTTACCTTTCACTTGAAAGGGTTTTTCTTGGTTTAAGCACTTAGGATTCCTTTTAATTTCTGTTATTTTAGCTTAATAAGTTTCCTTAGTTGATTAGGATTTGTTTTAGGAATTATAGACTAAGTTAAACTAGTCTTACTACTAGTTTCCTAATCTAAGTAGAACTAGTTTTCCTATTCTATTTAGCTTACTTGGAGCTAAAGGCTAGGGACTTGTCCTAGTTCTATTAGACTTAGAATTAGTTAGTTTTTAGTCTATAAATAGGGGATTTTCGTGGCTTTGTAGACACATGACAAATACACAAAAATTCAGTTGAATAAAAATTCATTGTTTAGCTTTTTGCTTAAACGTTTTGCTAGTTTTCAATTCAAGGAGTTGGTTGAAGATTAGAACATTAAACACTTAGTGTCTAGGAGTAGGCTAAGAGTTTAATCTCAAAATAATTAGCGTCCAGGAGTGGGTTAATTAATTTGGGGATTCGAATCATAAGTTTCAGGAGTGATCTTGTGAGGAGAAATATCGGTTCGTTTTTATTCAATCTTAAAGAAATCCTTCAAGATTGGATCTTTATTTCAAGATTGTGGGTTTTCTAAAATCTTGACTAAACAAGGGGTTAGAATCCACATCAAATTGGTATCAGATTTGGGGAGATTTTGATCGTTCCACAACTCGTTCTTACAAGGCGCACTTGTTCTCGGATAACCAGTTTTTCTGTCAACTTCAGAAGGCTCGTTCTCCTTCGTTACAAGGTCTTTTCAGGTGATTCTTTTTTTGATTTTGGGTGAAATTTTGTCTACTTTCTGCCTGTAAAATTTCAGAATTTTTGGTCGTCGTTTTCTATTAAACTGGACTGTTTTTCCGCAACAGTGTCAGTTTGGTCCGATTAATTGCTCCTTGTTTTTGTGTGTGCGTTTTTATTCGAAGTTGTGCTGTGATCTTTTGAGGGAATTACCTGTGAGGGTAGGGTCCTACTAGGACTGTTTTTATCTTATAATCATGGAGGAAGCCTTGAGAAAATCTATGGATGAATTTGCAAAGTTACTTCAAGGTCATAAAAAGAAGAAAAAACATGAAGATGATAACGTAGATTTTTGCTTCGGTAACAAACATATGCTTATGGAGCGACTGAATTTACATGAAGAAATTATCTTTCAAGGTCAACAAGATAGTTTGTTTCATACTCGATGCAAAGTTGATGATAGAACTTGTAGGGTGATCATTGATAGTGGTTCGTGTACCAATGTAGCGTCTACAGAGATGGTTACTAAACTCCAACTTCCTACAAGAGATCATGAAAAACCATATAAGTTGGGTTGGCTAGATAATTCTATGGGTTTTCATGTAGAACAACAAGCTTTGGTGAATTTCTCCATTGGCAATTACAAGGAAGAATTATGGTGCGATGTGATTCCTATGAGTGCTTGTCACGTTCTTTTAGGAAGACCATGGCAATTTGATCGACATGTTAAACATGATGGTGTGGCCAACACATATTCGGTCAAGGTGGGAAACAAGAGGTTCAAACTTATGCCTTTAACTACTATTCCATGCCGCGTTAAAGTTAAAGAGATGGAGGAAGATTGTCAAAAGGATAAGGAAGAGGAACATGTAGGTGCTAAAGAGCTCGAAGAAAAGGTGAGTGAAACAATTGATGTTCCAATTGTGTGTGACGTTGTTCAAGATCAGATTATTCATAATGATCTACCAATGGTGGTGTCGGAAAAGGTTTTTGATACTATTGAGGAGCCATTCGTGAATCAAGAAAATAATTTAATGGTTTCTTTAGAAGTGGTGGATTCATTGGGCATGAATAAAGAGAAGAAATTATTAGTCATGCATGAGAAAGAATTTATGAAGCCTAAAGTGTTCTTATGGTCAAATTCGAAGACCAAGGACCAAATTGAGAATTGGTTGTTTCTAATTTGTTGCCTTGCTCGTGGTGATGTTGTTACACTGCTTACAATTGCTAGCATTGAGGTAATAGTTCTTTTGGCTTGTATTCGTCGAATTTGGATGGTTTCATGGAATTGTTCTACTTGTTTTGATGATGTGAATTTGAGGGCAAATTCTTTTGAAGAAGGGGAGAATGATGTGAATCAAGAGGCTTATTCTTTTCAAGGGTCCAAGACACTTTTAGAAGGTCCAAATAGCTTCATTATGGGCTGCCCAATCAAAGAAATAAACAAGGAAAGGTTCAATAGGTCAATTGGGAAAGAAGGAAGCTTGATCACCATGGAAGACAAAATGACACATTCGGCTTCCGGCGGCGATTGCGGTTGTTACGCGCCACTCCAAGGGCCACGCGCCACCTTCCCTAAGCCACCTTGAGCCTAGCTACACCATGAACCGGCGCGTGAGGCTAGAGGAGGCGCGTGAGGTGTTTATCCGGTGGCAGTACGAAAAGAAAGATTTCCTTTGCTTAGTTTTTTTCTAGAGTTTTTGCTTGCAAGTTTTTACCTTTCACTTGAAAGGGTTTTTCTTGGTTTAAGCACTTAGGATTCCTTTTAATTTCTGTTATTTTAGCTTAATAAGTTTCCTTAGTTGATTAGGATTTGTTTTAGGAATTATAGACTAAGTTAAACTAGTCTTACTACTAGTTTCCTAATCTAAGTAGAACTAGTTTTCCTATTCTATTTAGCTTACTTGGAGCTAAAGGCTAGGGACTTGTCCTAGTTCTATTAGACTTAGAATTAGTTAGTTTTTAGTCTATAAATAGGGGATTTTCGTGGCTTTGTAGACACATGACAAATACACAAAAATTCAGTTGAATAAAAATTCATTGTTTAGCTTTTTGCTTAAACGTTTTGCTAGTTTTCAATTCAAGGAGTTGGTTGAAGATTAGAACATTAAACACTTAGTGTCTAGGAGTAGGCTAAGAGTTTAATCTCAAAATAATTAGCGTCCAGGAGTGGGTTAATTAATTTGGGGATTCGAATCATAAGTTTCAGGAGTGATCTTGTGAGGAGAAATATCGGTTCGTTTTTATTCAATCTTAAAGAAATCCTTCAAGATTGGATCTTTATTTCAAGATTGTGGGTTTTCTAAAATCTTGACTAAACAAGGGGTTAGAATCCACATCAACTTTCATTTGATTCAATTAGCTTTATTGAATGTATTTGACTTTTATATGATTTAAAAAGCTTTGTTTGATGTGTTTGACTTACATTTGATACGATTAGCTTTTTAGAATGCATTTGACTTTCATTTGATTCAATTAGCTTTGTTGAATGCATTTGACTTTCATTTGATTAAAAAAGCTTTGTTTGAATGTGTTTGACTTTCATTTGATTCAATAAGCTTTTTAAAATGCATTTGACTTTCATTTGATTCAATTAGCTTTGTTGAATGTATTTGACTTTCAAATGATTTAAAAAGCTTTGTTTGAATGTGTTTGACTTTCATTTGATTCAATTAGCTTTGTAGAATACATTTGACTTTCATTTGATTCAAATAGCTTCTTTGAATGCATTTGACTTTAATTTGATTCAAAAAGCTTTGTTTGAATGTGTTTGACTTTCATTTGATTCAATTAACTTTGTAGAATGCATTTGACTTTCATTTGATTCAATTAGCTTTATTGAATGTATTTGACTTTTATATGATTTAAAAAGCTTTGTTTGATGTGTTTGACTTACATTTGATACGATTAGCTTTTTAGAATGCATTTGACTTTCATTTGATTCAATTAGCTTTGTTGAATGCATTTGACTTTCATTTGATTCAAAAAGCTTTGTTTGAATGTGTTTGACTTTCATTTGATTCAATTAGCTTTGTAGAATGAATTTGACTTTCATTTGATTCAATTAGCTTTGTTGAATGCATTTGACTATCATTTGATTCGAAAAGCTTTGTTTGAATGTGTTTGACTTTTATTTGTTTTAATTAGCTTTGTAGAATGCATTTGACTTTCATTTGATTCAATTAGCTTTGTTGAAAGCGTTTCACTTTCATTTGATTCAAAAAGCTTTGTTTGAATGTGTTTGACTTTCATTTGATTCAATTAGCTTTGTAGAATGCATTTGACTTTTATTTGATTCAAATAGCTTCTTTGAATGCTTTTGACTTTAATTTGATTCAAAAAGCTTTGTTTGAATGTGTTTGACTTTCATTTGATTCAATTAGCTTTGTAGAATGCATTTGACTTTCATTTGATTCAATTAGCTTTGTTGAATGTATTTGACTTTCAAATGATTTAAAAAGCTTTGTTTGAATGTGTTTGACTTTCATTTGATTCAATTAGCTTTGTAGAATACATTTGACTTTTATTTGATTCAAATAGCTTCTTTGAATGCATTTGACTTTAATTTGATTCAAAAAGCTTTGTTTGAATGTGTTTGACTTTCATTTGATTCAATTAGCTTTGTAGAATGCATTTGACTTTCATTTGATTCAAATAGCTTCTTTTAATACATTTGACTTAAATTTGATTCAAAAAGCTTTGTTTGAATGTGTTTAACTTTCATTTGATTCAATTAGCTTTGTAGTATACATTTGACTTTCATTTGATTTAAATAGCTTCTTTGAATGCATTTGACTTTAATTTGATTCAAAAAGATTTGTTTGAATGTGTTTGACTTTCATTTGAATTAATTAGCTTTGTAGAATGCATTTGACTTTCATATGATTTAAAAAGCTTTGTTTGAATTTGTTTGACTTTCGTTTGATTCAATTAGCTTTGTAGAATGCATTTGATTTTCATTTGATTTCATTAGCTTTGTTGAAAGCATTTGACTTTCATTTGATTCAAAAAGCTTTGTTTGAATGTGTTTGACTTTCATTTTATACAATTACCTTTATAGAATGCATTATACTTTCATTTTATACAATTACCTTTGTAGAATGCATTATACTTTCATTTGATTCAATTAGCTTTTTAGAATGCATTTGACTTTCATTTGATTCAATTAGCTTTGTTGAATGCATTTGACTATCATTTGATTCAAAAAGCTTTGTTTGAATGTGTTTGACTTTCATTTGATTCAATTAGCTTTGTAGAATGCATTTGACTTTCATTTGATTCAATTAGCTTTGTTGAATGCATTTGACTATCATTTGATTCGAAAAGCTTTGTTTGAATGTGTTTGACTTTTATTTGATTTAATTAGCTTTGTAGAATGCATTTGACTTTCATTTGATTCAATTAGCTTTGTTGAAAGCGTTTCACTTTCATTTGATTCAAAAAGCTTTGTTTGAATGTGTTTGACTTTCATTTGATTCAATTAGCTTTGTAGAATGCATTTGACTTTTATTTGATTCAAATAGCTTCTTTGAATGCTTTTGACTTTAATTTGATTCAAAAAGCTTTGTTTGAATGTGTTTTACTTTCATTTGATTCAAATAGATTTGTAGAATGCATTTGACTTTAATTTGATTCAATTAGCTTTGTTGAATATATTTGACTTTCATATGATGTAAAAAGCTTTGTTTGAATGTATTTGACTTTCATTTGATTCAATTAGCTATGTAGAAATCATTTGACTTTCATTTGATTCAAATAGCTTCTTTGAATGCGTTTCACTTTAATTTGATTCAAAAAGCTTTGTTTGAATGTGTTTGAGTTTCATTTGATTCAATTAGCTTTGTAGAACGCATTTGACTTTCATTTTATTCAAATAGCTTCTTTGAATGCATTTAACTTTAATTTGATTCAAAAAGTTTTGTTTGAATGTGTTTGACTTTTATTTTATACAATTACCTTTGTAGAATAAATTATACTTTCATTTGATTCAATTAGCTTTGTTTGAATGTGTTTGACTTTCATTTGATTCAATCCGCTTTATAGAATGCATTTGACTTTCATTTGATTCAATTAGCTTTGTTGAATACATTTGACTATCATTTGATTCAAAAAGCTTTGTTTGAATGTGTTTGACTTTTATTTGATTCAATTAGCTTTGTAGAATGCATTTGACTTTCATTTGATTCAATTAGCTTTGTTGAAAGCGTTTCACTTTCATTTGATTCAAAAAGCTTTGTTTGAATGTGTTTGACTTTCATTTGATTCAATTAGCTTTGTAGAATGCATTTGACTTTTATTTGATTCAAATAGCTTCTTTGAATGCTTTTGACTTTAATTTGATTCAAAAAGCTTTGTTTGAATGTGTTTGACTTTCATTTGATTCAATTAGCTTTGTAGAATGCATTTGACTTTCATTTGATTCAATTAGCTTTGTTGAATGTATTTGACTTTCAAATGATTTAAAAAGCTTTGTTTGAATGTGTTTGACTTTCATTTGATTCAATTAGCTTTGTAGAATACATTTGACTTTATTTGATTCAAATAGCTTCTTTGAATGCATTTGACTTTAATTTGATTCAAAAAGCTTTGTTTGAATGTGTTTGACTTTCATTTGATTCAATTAACTTTGTAGAATGCATTTGACTTTCATTTGATTCAATTAGCTTTATTGAATGTATTTGACTTTTATATGATTTAAAAAGCTTTGTTTGATGTGTTTGACTTACATTTGATACGATTAGCTTTTTAGAATGCATTTGACTTTCATTTGATTCAATTAGCTTTGTTGAATGCATTTGACTTTCATTTGATTCAAAAAGCTTTGTTTGAATGTGTTTGACTTTCATTTGATTCAATTAGCTTTGTAGAATGCATTTGACTTTCATTTGATTCAATTAGCTTTGTTGAATGTATTTGACTTTCAAATAATTTAAAAAGCTTTGTTTGAATGTGTTTGACTTTCATTTGATTCAATTAGCTTTGTAGAATACATTTGACTTTCATTTGATTCAAATAGCTTCTTTGAATGCATTTGACTTTAATTTGATTCAAAAAGCTTTGTTTGAATGTGTTTGACTTTCATTTGATTCAATTAACTTTGTAGAATGCATTTGACTTTCATTTGATTCAATTAGCTTTATTGAATGTATTTGACTTTTATATGATTTAAAAAGCTTTGTTTGATGTGTTTGACTTACATTTGATACGATTAGCTTTTTAGAATGCATTTGACTTTCATTTGATTCAATTAGCTTTGTTGAATGCATTTGACTTTCATTTGATTCAAAAAGCTTTGTTTGAATGTGTTTGACTTTCATTTGATTCAATAAGCTTTTTAAAATGCATTTGACTTTCATTTGATTCAATTAGCTTTGTTGTTGTATATTTGGAGTGTCAACCCGAAATATACAAGGGTTGAACCAAGATAGTCAAGGCTAATGAACCAAATAGCTTCTTAGATACAGTTACACCACTAAGAAACGAAATGGGTTCCTAAGATCACAAGCCAACTAATAGCCTAAACTAGTTAGCTAAGCAAAGGAAACGAAATTCCAAATCCAAGAATTTCAGGTTTGTTTCTAATCCAAGAAACGAATGTAAAGACAAAGTTGTTTGTTCGAAATAATCTGGTTTTTTCATTCACATTTGCTTGCTATTTATACAAACTAATTTAAGTGACTTTTCAGCTCACTTGTTACACGCCTAAGCTAAGCATCAAAAGCAGATATTGCGTCTAGATACATCAATAAAAGAAGCTAAGCTTAACTAGATACATCAAAAGGAAAAAGTGGCGGTTTGTAACCTCCATATTAAGGCTTCATCAAATCAGAAATAAAGAGCATAACTCTCCCTTGATTCTCGTCCAACAAAGCAGCAAGTAAGAAGCAAAACAGCCCCTTAATTCACGCCCAATTCAAACAGCAAAAAGAAGTGTAACTCCTCCTTGATTCAAGCCTTGGATCAAGCTTGAATGTATGTAGACAAGAGTGTACTTGGACGCCTTTTAGATGCTCATTTGCTGACTGAAATCTACGCCCACTTGAAGGCTTAATTGAAAGCTTGTAACCCCTCATTGAAACTGATTGTAACACCCAAGTTAAAGCCTCGAAATTCCCTTTAAAGAATTTCGGATTCTATGCTTCTTTCACAAGCTTAAATGGCTGCCTTCTTAATGTATCTTGCACTTGTACTTTGTGTGAATGTAACATTACATTTTCGAACTATAAGCAGCTAAAAGAACTAAAAGACAATGTAACTAATTTGCAAACTTAAAATAAGACTAAAGTTTACAACTTATTTAAAGCATAAAAGAACTAGAGTGAACTAGTCAATAAGAACAACAAGAAACTCAAAGGATTGAATATCTTGCTGCACATAGATAGAACGCATAGCACCAATGCATGATGCTACGTCTTGGACCAAAGAAACGTCCATAACCAAGTTGTTAGGCTTGGCTACAACATTCCCCCCTTCTTGAAAAGAGTTTGCCCTCAAACTCGGCAACTCTTCAAACTCATCATAGTAAGGTGATAAGTCAGCCACATTAAAGGTGCTAGAAACACCATAGTCTCCGGGCAACTCAACTTTGTAAGCATTATCATTCACCTTTTCAACAATAGCAAATGGACCATCACTACGAGGACTAACCTTGGAACGCCTCTTGGAAGGAAATCTTTCCTTTCGTAGATGAATCCAAACCAAATCACCAGGTTGAAAACGGACCTCCTTTCTCTTCTTGTCATGGTAGGCTTTAGTCTTTGCATTAGTTTGTTCAATTCGAGAACGAACTTGCTCATGCATAGACTTGATTTCTTTGGCACGCACCTCGGCATCATGACTAAACTTGTTAGGTGAGGGAATGGGAGCAAGATCAATAGGAGTACAAGGATTGAATCCATACACAACTTCAAAAGGACTCAGACCGGTTGTCTTGCTAGGCACTCTGTTATAAGCAAACTCCGCATGAGGGAGCATCTCTTCCCATTGCTTGGGACGTTTAGTAGCCAAAGTTCGCAACAAAGTTCCCAAAGTTCTATTAGTCACTTCGGTTTGGCCATCAGTTTGAGGATGACTTGAAGTGCTAAAGGTCAACTTTGTGCCCATCTTCTTCCATAATGTAAGCCAAAAATGACTTAGGAATTTTGGATCACGATCACTCACCATGGACTTAGGTACACCATGTAAGCGCACAATCTCATTGAAAAACAAGTTAGCAACATGAGTAGCATCATAAGTTGTACGACAAGCAATAAAATGAGCCATTTTAGAAAAACGGTCCACAACAACCATAATAGAATCTTTCTTTCGTTGGGTCATAGGAAGTCCCACAACGAAATCAAGACTAACATCTTCCCATGGAGCTTGCGGAATAGGCAAGGGCAAAAGATAGCCTTGTGGAAGACTATGACTCTTGGCCTTTTGACAAACCACGCATCTTTTCACAATAAACTCCACGTCACGAACCAATCTAGGCCAATGAAAGTACTCTTGCACAAGAAGAGTAGTCTTCTCTATGCCAAAGTGTCCCGCCATTCCTCCTTCATGAAACTCTTTGATAAGAGATTCTCTTAGGCTTGATCTTGGAATGCACAACCTGTTTCCTTTGAACAAATAGCCATCTAAAATGTAATAATCTTTGTAAGCATGATTAGAACATTTTAGAAATAAATCACCAAAGTCATGATCGTTTTTGTAACTTGCTTTCACATCTTCAACACTAATCACTTTTGCCTTGAAAGAATTCAAAAGTGTGTATCTCCTTGAAAGTGCATCAGCTCCTTTATTCATTGCGCCTCTCCTATGCTTGATCACAAAATGAAAAGCTTGCAAATACTCCACCCATTTGGCATGGCGTGGTTGGAGTTTTTGTTGGCTTTGAAGATATTTGAGGGCTTCATGATCTGAATGAAGGATGAACTCCTTGGAAATGAGGTAATGTCTCCAACGGTCCAAAGCACGAACAAGAGCAAAGAACTCCTTATCATAGGTGCTATACTTCCGTTGTGCTTCATTGAGTTTTTCACTAAAGTAGGCAAGGGGACGCCCAACTTGTGACAAAACAGCACCAATACCAACTCCACTAGCATCACATTCAACTTCAAAAACTTCATCAAAGTTAGGCAAAGAAAGAATAGGTGCACTAGTAAGTTGATGCTTTACCTCATCAAAGGCCTTTTGAGCCTTATCATTCCAAACTAACTTCTGATTTTTAGTTAGCTCCGTGATAGGTGCCATGAGGGTACTAAAATTCCGCACAAATCTTCTATAGAAAGAAGCAAGTCCATGAAAACTACGAACTTGTTGAATTGTTTGTGGCGTGGGCCACTCACGAATTGCAGCAACTTTCTTTTCGTCAACTTCTATGCCTTGAGAGGAAACTTTGAAACCAAGAAAAATAACTTGGGAAGTGAAAAAATGACACTTCTCTAAGTTACCATATAGTTGCTCACGAGCAAGGGCTTCAAAAACCTGTTGCAAATGCATAGCATGCTCTTCTTCTTCCCTACTATACACCAAAATATCATCAAAATAGACTACAACAAATTTACCCATGAAAGGTTGCATAACCTGATTCATAAGGCGCATAAATGTAGATGGTGCATTAGACAAACCAAATGGCATCACAAGCCACTCATAGAGGCCCTCCTTTGTCTTGAAAGCGGTCTTCCATTCATCTCCTTCGAAAATTCGAATTTGATGATAGCCACTTCTCAAATCAATTTTAGAGAACACTTTAGAACCATGCAAATCATCAAGTAAATCATTCAACCTTGGAATAGGAAATCGGTACTTGATAGTGATCTTGTTGATTGATCTACTATCAACACACATGCGCCACTCTCCATTCTTCTTAGGCACAATCAAGGTAGGACAAGCACATGGACTAAGAGACTTACGAATAAGACCCTTTGACAACAGTTCCTCCACTTGTCTTCTAATTTCCTCGGTCTCTTTGGGATTGGTTCTATAGGCTGGTTTGTTTGGGAGCATGGATCCGGGCACAAGATCAATCTTGTGTTGGATGTCACGCTTTGGGGGTAATCCGTGAGGGATATCTTTGGGGAAAACATGGGAATAGGTGTTGAGAAGAGAGGTGAGGAGTGGGTGGTTTTTTTCTTTGGACGGTTGAGAGGGGGTATCAAGTTGGCTCAAAATGAAGTGTTTGTGAGCCCTATACTCACGAAATTCAGATTTTATGAGAGTGGTGAGGGAAATGGGAGGCGTGGATATGGGGTGGTCATTTTTGAGGATTAAAGGGGTTAGGACAATTTTCTTTCCATCCTTAGAAAAGGAGTAGGTGTTTTTGTAACCATCATGCATCACACGTCTATCAAATAACCAAGGTCTACCAAGTAAAACATGACATGCATCCATAGGTACAACATCACACCATAATTTTTCCTCATAAGTTTTACCAATGCTAAATGATAACAAGACTTGTTGTGTGACATGAATCCCTTTACTATGACTTAACCATTGAATTTTATATGGTGTAGGATGAGGGATAGTTTTCATTTTCAGCTTGTCTATCATTACTTGTGAAGCTACATTGGTACAACTACCTCCATCAATAATCAAAGTGCATACCTTTCCACCAATGGTGCAACGAGTGTGAAAGATTGCCTCACGTTGCAAGCTCCCTTCTTGGTCCAACATATTGCTAAGCGTACGTCGAACCACCAAACATTCTCCTTCATCCGGACCTAGGCACGCATACTCATCATTCTCTTCAAGATTGCTGTCCTCTTCAACCTCTAATTCGTTCTCCTCTTCATACTCTACCAAAGTAACAATTTTTTTATTTGGACAATCACTAGCCATATGTCCAAGGCCTTGACACCTAAAGCATCTTCTTGGGGCTGGTTTTGGGTTGGAATTTTGGGTGTTTTGTGAAGGTGGTTTAGAAGTAGGCTGATTGGATGTGGGTTTGAAAGGTGGGAAATTGGTTGTTTGTTTTCTTTGGGGAAATGAGGATTGAGAAGTAAAACGTGAAGGTTCACTTTTACCTCTTGCTTTTTGTTGCTGCTCTATCTTGTGTGCCAAGATAATGAGCTCTTCAAGAGTGGTGTAAGGGTGTAGTTCGGCTACATTGGCTACTTTTGGGTCAAGTCCGCCTAGGAACCGAACCAAAGTTTGAGGCTCATCTTCCTCTACTCCACACTTCATAACAAATCCTTCAAACTCCCTAGCATATTCCTCTACTGATTTCGTACCTTGCTTAAGGTTATGGAATTTTGAAAAGTTTTCTTGCACATAGTATGTGGAAAGAAACTTTTGTTTCAGCAATTTCTTCATCTTAACCCATGATCTCACTTTTTCTTTGTCTTTCCTTTCCCTCTTGGCGCACACACTAGCCCACCAAGTTGAGGCATATTTTCGTAGCTTCAAGGCCACAATTTTCACCTTTTTCTCTTCCGGTGTTTGCTTATAGTCAAACACTCTCTCCACCGTTCTTAACCATTCTACAAACTCATCAGCATCGAGTTTGCCATCATACTCCGGGATGTCGGCCTTAATGTCATTATTAGGCCGTGACCTTTCTCTTTCATGAAAAGGTCTATCATTGTGATTGAAATTAGATTCACTCAATTCCTCATCACTATGATTGGGTGAACCCTCTTTTTGAAGGCGCAACTTAGTAGAAAGATCTTTTAACTGATCTTGCAAATATTGCATTCGTTGCTCCATATCTTCTTTCTCTTGTGTAACCTTATTGACATATTCTTGCCAATTAGGAGGTGGGATATCGGACATGGTTTGTGTTTGGGGATGTGTTTAGGTATTTGTTTTGCTTTACCCCCCTCCTTCTAGCGCCAAATGTTGTATATTTGGAGTGTCAACCCGAAATATACAAGGGTTGAACCAAGATAGTCAAGGCTAATGAACCAAATAGCTTCTTAGATACAGTTACACCACTAAGAAACGAAATGGGTTCCTAAGATCACAAGCCAACTAATAGCCTAAACTAGTTAGCTAAGCAAAGGAAACGAAATTCCAAATCCAAGAATTTCAGGTTTGTTTCTAATCCAAGAAACGAATGTAAAGACAAAGTTGTTTGTTCGAAATAATCTGGTTTTTTCATTCACATTTGCTTGCTATTTATACAAACTAATTTAAGTGACTTTTCAGCTCACTTGTTACACGCCTAAGCTAAGCATCAAAAGCAGATATTGCGTCTAGATACATCAATAAAAGAAGCTAAGCTTAACTAGATACATCAAAAGGAAAAAGTGGCGGTTTGTAACCTCCATATTAAGGCTTCATCAAATCAGAAATAAAGAGCATAACTCTCCCTTGATTCTCGTCCAACAAAGCAGCAAGTAAGAAGCAAAACAGCCCCTTAATTCACGCCCAATTCAAACAGCAAAAAGAAGTGTAACTCCTCCTTGATTCAAGCCTTGGATCAAGCTTGAATGTATGTAGACAAGAGTGTACTTGGACGCCTTTTAGATGCTCATTTGCTGACTGAAATCTACGCCCACTTGAAGGCTTAATTGAAAGCTTGTAACCCCTCATTGAAACTGATTGTAACACCCAAGTTAAAGCCTCGAAATTCCCTTTAAAGAATTTCGGATTCTATGCTTCTTTCACAAGCTTAAATGGCTGCCTTCTTAATGTATCTTGCACTTGTACTTTGTGTGAATGTAACATTACATTTTCGAACTATAAGCAGCTAAAAGAACTAAAAGACAATGTAACTAATTTGCAAACTTAAAATAAGACTAAAGTTTACAACTTATTTAAAGCATAAAAGAACTAGAGTGAACTAGTCAATAAGAACAACAAGAAACTCAAAGGATTGAATATCTTGCTGCACATAGATAGAACGCATAGCACCAATGCATGATGCTACGTCTTGGACCAAAGAAACGTCCATAACCAAGTTGTTAGGCTTGGCTACAACATTTGTTGAATGTATTTGACTTTCAAATGATTTAAAAAGCTTTGTTTGAATGTGTTTGACTTTCATTTGATTCAATTAGCTTTGTAGAATACATTTGACTTTCATTTGATTCAAATAGCTTCTTTGAATGCATTTGACTTTCATTTGATTCAAAAAGCTTTGTTTGAATGTGTTTGACTTTCATTTGATTCAATTAACTTTGTAGAATGCATTAGACTTTCATTTGATTCAATTAGCTTTATTGAATGTATTTGACTTTTATATGATTTAAAAAGCTTTGTTTGATGTGTTTGACTTACATTTGATACGATTAGCTTTTTAGAATGCATTTGACTTTCATTTGATTCAATTAGCTTTGTTGAATGCATTTGACTTTCATTTGATTCAAAAAGCTTTGTTTGAATGTGTTTGACTTTCATTTGATTCAATAAGCTTTTTAAAATGCATTTGACTTTCATTTGATTCACTTAGCTTTATTGAATGCATTTGACTTTCATTGGATTCAAAAAGCTTTGTTTGAATGTGTTTGACTTTCGTTTGAATCAATTAGCTTTGTTAAAAACATTTGACTTTCATTAGATTCAAAAAGCTTTGTTTGAATGTGTTTGACTTTCATTTGATTCAATTAGCTTTGTAGAATGCATTTGACTTTCATTTGATTCAATTAGCTTTGTTGAATGTATTTGACTTTCATATGATTTTAAAAGCTTTGTTTGAATGTGTTTGACTTTCATATTATTCAATTAGCTTTGTAGTATACATTTGACTTTCATTTGATTCAAATAGCTTCTTTGAATGCATTTGACTTTAATTTGATTCAAAAAGATTTGTTTGAATGTGTTTGACTTTCATTTGAATTAATTAGCTTTGTAGAATGCATTTGACTTTCATATGATTTAAAAAGCTTTGTTTGAATTTGTTTGACTTTCGTTTGATTCAATTAGCTTTGTAGAATGCATTTGATTTTCATTTGATTTCATTAGCTTTGTTGAAAGCATTTGACTTTCATTTGATTCAAAAAGCTTTGTTTGAATGTGTTTGACTTTCATTTTATACAATTACCTTTATAGAATGCATTATACTTTCATTTTATACAATTACCTTTGTAGAATGCATTATACTTTCATTTGATTCAATTAGCTTTTTAGAATGCATTTGACTTTCATTTGATTCAATTAGCTTTGTTGAATGCATTTGACTATCATTTGATTCAAAAAGCTTTGTTTGAATGTGTTTGACTTTCATTTGATTCAATTAGCTTTGTAGAATGCATTTGACTTTCATTTGATTCAATTAGCTTTGTTGAATGCATTTGACTATCATTTGATTCGAAAAGCTTTGTTTGAATGTGTTTGACTTTTATTTGATTTAATTAGCTTTGTAGAATGCATTTGACTTTCATTTGATTCAATTAGCTTTGTTGAAAGCGTTTCACTTTCATTTGATTCAAAAAGCTTTGTTTGAATGTGTTTGACTTTCATTTGATTCAATTAGCTTTGTAGAATGCATTTGACTTTTATTTGATTCAAATAGCTTCTTTGAATGCTTTTGTGATGCGAATCAAGAAGCTAATTCTTTTGAAGGATCTAATGTACTTTTAGATGGTCTAAACAACTCCATTATAGGTTGCCCAAACAAGGAAATAATCAAGAAAAGGTTCAATAGCTTAAATTGGAAAGAAAGAACCATGATTTCCAAGAACGAAGAAGTTGCGCAGTTCACTTCCGGCGACGATACAGGCGGCCACGCGCCGAGATGGGTCCCACGCTCCTGTCCACCGGCACCGGACTGAGCCCAGCCACAAGGTGGTGTGGCGCGTGTCACAAGTGGTGGCGCGTGAAGTGGTGTTTAGGCGGCGATATGAAAAGAATGATTTCTTTTCCTTAGCTTGATGTTGGAGTCTTCTTTACTTAGGTTTTTGCTTACAAGTTTTTACCTTTCACTTGAAAGGGTTTTTCTTGTTTTAAGCACTTAGGATTTCTAATTGCATTAGGAATTGTTTTAAGCATTTAGGATTTCTAATTGCATTAGGAATTGTTTTTAGTCTAGTAAGCGTCAATAATAGCTTGGAGTGCAAGCTTGAGTTAGGATAAAATAGGCAAGTTTTATCTTAAGAGTAGTTAGAGTTTAAGTAGGATTAAATAACTAAATCAAAGTTATCCAAACTTGATCAAGTTATGCAATCCGTGGGTTTTTGTTAAGGAATCAGAATTCTAATTCAAGTGGGATTAGGATAGTTGATTGAGTCTATAAATATAGGGTTGTAATCTTGAAAAAGATACAAGTTTAATCATACATTCATAATAATAATTCTTATTGCTTTTGTTTAAGTTGGATTACTTAAATTCTTGATTGGTGGATTCCAATTTGCTGTTTTGTTTGTTTTAGTTAAAACAATCATCTAGGTTGATTAATTAGGTGGATTCTTGATTAATTAATCTAAGTTTCTTTCTTAATTCTTGGTGAATTTTCTGTATAGAATTAGGTTAGATTCATATCTTTGTGAGGCTTAGTTTTCGGACTAAAAATCACATCATCTTGGTATCAGAGCACAGGTTCGGAAGAATTTAAACTGGAATCATGAGTGACGAAGAGGTTCCACAAGTTCCAAGGGGTTTAACCTTAGAACAAGCGCAAAATCTTAGAAGAGATAGGCAAGTCACCGAGTTGGCAGCAAGGTTGGAGGAGGTATTGAAGAGACTTGATACTCGTGATGGATCTTCTTCAAAGAGGGGTGATTCTAACCCTAATTCTAGTTCAAGTGAGGAAGAACAACCAAGGAGAAACCCTAGGAGGTCACGAAAGAATTATTCACCAAGTGATGATTCACCTAGACCTAGGAGAAGGGATAGACCTAAAGATGATGATAGAAACCTTAGGTTAGACCTTCCCGAATTCAATGGGAGTATGAATGAACCAGAGAAATATTTTGAATGGATTAGAAGGGCCGAAACACTCTTTGATTACAAGGAGTATGATGAGAGGAAGAAGTGTAAACTTGCGGAGTTGAAGCTCACTGGTTATGCTAGTCTTTGGTATGATAATTTGAAAAGGAAGAGGCATAAGGAAGGGCGTAACAAAATCACAACTTGGGAGCAACTCAAGAAGCACATGAAAAAGAGGTTCGTTCCTAGTGATTATATTCAAGATATCTATCTAAAGATGCAAACTTTTAAACAAAATTCTATGACTGTTGAGAATTATATTGTTGAATTTGAGAAGTTATGCATGCTATGTGGTTTAGAAGAGATTGTTGAACATAAGATTGCTAGATTTATTTCGGGATTGAATGATAATATTGCTGAGAAAGTTGAATTACAACAATATTGGTCTTTTGAGGATGTGTGTAAAGTGGCTATCAAAGTTGAAAAACAATTAAAAGGGAAGAAAAGCTCATTCTCTAAACCGTTTATAAAAGGATTCTCAAAACCTTTTGAGAAAGCTAATGTGGAAAAGGGTAGTTCAAGTTCGAATTACAAGGATTCTAAACCTAAATTCGAAACTAACAAGAAATTTGTGGAAGGAAGGAAGTGCTTTAAGTGTGGTAGTGTTGGTCACATTGCAAGTGATTGTCCTTCAAAAAGGGTCATGACTGCACAAGAATGGGAGCAAGAAAAGACTTTGTGTGAGCAAGGTAGTGACGTTGAAAAGGATCAAGAAAACCTTGAAGAAGAAGAGGAGGAGTTCTTGGAAGAAGTAGAGGCCGAACATCAAGGTCAAAGTTTGGTCCTAAGAAGAACACTGCATTCGAAACCTACACCTATGGAGGGCGATCAAAGAGAGAAGATTTTCCATACAAGGTGCAAGGTGAAGGATAGATTGTGTGATGTAATCATAGACACGGGAAGTTGCACTAATGTGGTGTCTACGATCTTGATTGATAAGTTGGAGTGGCCAGTCACCGAGCATCCACAACCATACAAGCTTCATTGGCTTAACAACACAAGTGATGTCAAAGTCAACAAGCAAGCGCTAATATCCTTTTCAATTGGTAAATTTCATGATAAAGTTTTATGTGATGTTTGTCCTATGGATGCATGTCATATACTATTAGGCCGTCCTTGGCAATATGATAGATTTGTGAAATTTAATGGAAGGACTAATGTGTACTCTGTGGAGGTTGGAAACAAACGTTTAAGTCTACATCCTTTATCTCATAAAGGACAGAATAAGTGCTCAAATGTTACTCGTAGTTCAAGTTTGTTTCTAAGAGAAAAAGTATTCAAGGAAGAAATCGATAGAGGACCCAAGACATGTTTTCTTGCTAAAGAAGGTGACAATTATGAAGATGGTGAGTGCCAAGAAGACTTGTCTACTGAAAGCGGTGATGAAGATTCTACATATACTATTGAAAACCTTTTTACTTGTTTTGATGAAGTAAATTTGAGGGCAAATTCTTTTGAAGAAGAGGAGGATGATGCGAATCAAGAAGCTAATTCTTTTGAAGGATCTAATGTACTTTTAGATGGTCTAAACAACTCCATTATAGGTTGCCCAAACAAGGAAATAATCAAGAAAAGGTTCAATAGCTTAAATTGGAAAGAAAGAACCATGATTTCCAAGAACGAAGAAGTTGCGCAGTTCACTTCCGGCGACGATACAGGCGGCCACGCGCCGAGATGGGTCCCACGCTCCTGTCCACCGGCACCGGACTGAGCCCAGCCACAAGGTGGTGTGGCGCGTGTCACAAGTGGTGGCGCGTGAAGTGGTGTTTAGGCGGCGATATGAAAAGAATGATTTCTTTTCCTTAGCTTGATGTTGGAGTCTTCTTTACTTAGGTTTTTGCTTACAAGTTTTTACCTTTCACTTGAAAGGGTTTTTCTTGTTTTAAGCACTTAGGATTTCTAATTGCATTAGGAATTGTTTTAAGCATTTAGGATTTCTAATTGCATTAGGAATTGTTTTTAGTCTAGTAAGCGTCAATAATAGCTTGGAGTGCAAGCTTGAGTTAGGATAAAATAGGCAAGTTTTATCTTAAGAGTAGTTAGAGTTTAAGTAGGATTAAATAACTAAATCAAAGTTATCCAAACTTGATCAAGTTATGCAATCCGTGGGTTTTTGTTAAGGAATCAGAATTCTAATTCAAGTGGGATTAGGATAGTTGATTGAGTCTATAAATATAGGGTTGTAATCTTGAAAAAGATACAAGTTTTAATCATACATTCATAATAATAATTCTTATTGCTTTTGTTTAAGTTGGATTACTTAAATTCTTGATTGGTGGATTCCAATTTGCTGTTTTGTTTGTTTTAGTTAAAACAATCATCTAGGTTGATTAATTAGGTGGATTCTTGATTAATTAATCTAAGTTTCTTTCTTAATTCTTGGTGAATTTTCTGTATAGAATTAGGTTAGATTCATATCTTTGTGAGGCTTAGTTTTCGGACTAAAAATCACATCATTTTGACTTTAATTTGATTCAAAAAGCTTTGTTTGAATGTGTTTTACTTTCATTTGATTCAAATAGATTTGTAGAATGCATTTGACTTTAATTTGATTCAATTAGCTTTGTTGAATATATTTGACTTTCATATGATGTAAAAAGCTTTGTTTGAATGTATTTGACTTTCATTTGATTCAATTAGCTATGTAGAAATCATTTGACTTTCATTTGATTCAAATAGCTTCTTTGAATGCGTTTCACTTTAATTTGATTCAAAAAGCTTTGTTTGAATGTGTTTGAGTTTCATTTGATTCAATTAGCTTTGTAGAACGCATTTGACTTTCATTTTATTCAAATAGCTTCTTTGAATGCATTTAACTTTAATTTGATTCAAAAAGTTTTGTTTGAATGTGTTTGACTTTTATTTTATACAATTACCTTTGTAGAATAAATTATACTTTCATTTGATTCAATTAGCTTTGTTTGAATGTGTTTGACTTTCATTTGATTCAATCCGCTTTATAGAATGCATTTGACTTTCATTTGATTCAATTAGCTTTGTTGAATACATTTGACTATCATTTGATTCAAAAAGCTTTGTTTGAATGTGTTTGACTTTTATTTGATTCAATTAGCTTTGTAGAATGCATTTGACTTTCATTTGATTCAATTAGCTTTGTTGAAAGCGTTTCACTTTCATTTGATTCAAAAAGCTTTGTTTGAATGTGTTTGACTTTCATTTGATTCAATTAGCTTTGTAGAATGCATTTGACTTTTATTTGATTCAAATAGCTTCTTTGAATGCTTTTGACTTTAATTTGATTCAAAAAGCTTTGTTTGAATGTGTTTGACTTTCATTTGATTCAATTAGCTTTGTAGAATGCATTTGACTTTCATTTGATTCAATTAGCTTTGTTGAATGTATTTGACTTTCAAATGATTTAAAAAGCTTTGTTTGAATGTGTTTGACTTTCATTTGATTCAATTAGCTTTGTAGAATACATTTGACTTTTATTTGATTCAAATAGCTTCTTTGAATGCATTTGACTTTAATTTGATTCAAAAAGCTTTGTTTGAATGTGTTTGACTTTCATTTGATTCAATTAACTTTGTAGAATGCATTTGACTTTCATTTGATTCAATTAGCTTTATTGAATGTATTTGACTTTTATATGATTTAAAAAGCTTTGTTTGATGTGTTTGACTTACATTTGATACGATTAGCTTTTTAGAATGCATTTGACTTTCATTTGATTCAATTAGCTTTGTTGAATGCATTTGACTTTCATTTGATTCAAAAAGCTTTGTTTGAATGTGTTTGACTTTCATTTGATTCAATAAGCTTTTTAAAATGCATTTGACTTTCATTTGATTCAATTAGCTTTGTTGAATGTATTTGACTTTCAAATGATTTAAAAAGCTTTGTTTGAATGTGTTTGACTTTCATTTGATTCAATTAGCTTTGTAGAATACATTTGACTTTCATTTGATTCAAATAGCTTCTTTGAATGCATTTGACTTTCATTTGATTCAAAAAGCTTTGTTTGAATGTGTTTGACTTTCATTTGATTCAATTAACTTTGTAGAATGCATTAGACTTTCATTTGATTCAATTAGCTTTATTGAATGTATTTGACTTTTATATGATTTAAAAAGCTTTGTTTGATGTGTTTGACTTACATTTGATACGATTAGCTTTTTAGAATGCATTTGACTTTCATTTGATTCAATTAGCTTTGTTGAATGCATTTGACTTTCATTTGATTCAAAAAGCTTTGTTTGAATGTGTTTGACTTTCATTTGATTCAATAAGCTTTTTAAAATGCATTTGACTTTCATTTGATTCACTTAGCTTTATTGAATGCATTTGACTTTCATTGGATTCAAAAAGCTTTGTTTGAATGTGTTTGACTTTCGTTTGAATCAATTAGCTTTGTTGAAAACATTTGACTTTCATTAGATTCAAAAAGCTTTGTTTGAATGTGTTTGACTTTCATTTGATTCAATTAGCTTTGTAGAATGCATTTGACTTTCATTTGATTCAATTAGCTTTGTTGAATGTATTTGACTTTCATATGATTTTAAAAGCTTTGTTTGAATGTGTTTGACTTTCATATTATTCAATTAGCTTTGTAGTATACATTTGACTTTCATTTGATTCAAATAGCTTCTTTGAATGCATTTGACTTTAATTTGATTCAAAAAGATTTGTTTGAATGTGTTTGACTTTCATTTGAATTAATTAGCTTTGTAGAATGCATTTGACTTTCATATGATTTAAAAAGCTTTGTTTGAATTTGTTTGACTTTCGTTTGATTCAATTAGCTTTGTAGAATGCATTTGATTTTCATTTGATTTCATTAGCTTTGTTGAAAGCATTTGACTTTCATTTGATTCAAAAAGCTTTGTTTGAATGTGTTTGACTTTTATTTTATACAATTACCTTTGTAGAATAAATTATACTTTCATTTGATTCAATTAGCTTTGTTTGAATGTGTTTGACTTTCATTTGATTCAATCCGCTTTATAGAATGCATTTGACTTTCATTTGATTCAATTAGCTTTGTTGAATACATTTGACTATCATTTGATTCAAAAAGCTTTGTTTGAATGTGTTTGACTTTTATTTGATTCAATTAGCTTTGTAGAATGCATTTGACTTTCATTTGATTCAATTAGCTTTGTTGAAAGCGTTTCACTTTCATTTGATTCAAAAAGCTTTGTTTGAATGTGTTTGACTTTCATTTGATTCAATTAGCTTTGTAGAATGCATTTGACTTTTATTTGATTCAAATAGCTTCTTTGAATGCTTTTGACTTTAATTTGATTCAAAAAGCTTTGTTTGAATGTGTTTGACTTTCATTTGATTCAATTAGCTTTGTAGAATGCATTTGACTTTCATTTGATTCAATTAGCTTTGTTGAATGTATTTGACTTTCAAATGATTTAAAAAGCTTTGTTTGAATGTGTTTGACTTTCATTTGATTCAATTAGCTTTGTAGAATACATTTGACTTTTATTTGATTCAAATAGCTTCTTTGAATGCATTTGACTTTAATTTGATTCAAAAAGCTTTGTTTGAATGTGTTTGACTTTCATTTGATTCAATTAACTTTGTAGAATGCATTTGACTTTCATTTGATTCAATTAGCTTTATTGAATGTATTTGACTTTTATATGATTTAAAAAGCTTTGTTTGATGTGTTTGACTTACATTTGATACGATTAGCTTTTTAGAATGCATTTGACTTTCATTTGATTCAATTAGCTTTGTTGAATGCATTTGACTTTCATTTGATTCAAAAAGCTTTGTTTGAATGTGTTTGACTTTCATTTGATTCAATTAGCTTTGTAGAATGCATTTGACTTTCATTTGATTCAATTAGCTTTGTTGAATGTATTTGACTTTCAAATAATTTAAAAAGCTTTGTTTGAATGTGTTTGACTTTCATTTGATTCAATTAGCTTTGTAGAATACATTTGACTTTCATTTGATTCAAATAGCTTCTTTGAATGCATTTGACTTTAATTTGATTCAAAAAGCTTTGTTTGAATGTGTTTGACTTTCATTTGATTCAATTAACTTTGTAGAATGCATTTGACTTTCATTTGATTCAATTAGCTTTATTGAATGTATTTGACTTTTATATGATTTAAAAGGCTTTGTTTGATGTGTTTGACTTACATTTGATACGATTAGCTTTTTAGAATGCATTTGACTTTCATTTGATTCAATTAGCTTTGTTGAATGCATTTGACTTTCATTTGATTCAAAAAGCTTTGTTTGAATGTGTTTGACTTTCATTTGATTCAATAAGCTTTTTAAAATGCATTTGACTTTCATTTGATTCAATTAGCTTTGTTGAATGTATTTGACTTTCAAATGATTTAAAAAGCTTTGTTTGAATGTGTTTGACTTTCATTTGATTCAATTAGCTTTGTAGAATACATTTGACTTTCATTTGATTCAAATAGCTTCTTTGAATGCATTTGACTTTCATTTGATTCAAAAAGCTTTGTTTGAATGTGTTTGACTTTCATTTGATTCAATTAACTTTGTAGAATGCATTAGACTTTCATTTGATTCAATTAGCTTTATTGAATGTATTTGACTTTTATATGATTTAAAAAGCTTTGTTTGATGTGTTTGACTTACATTTGATACGATTAGCTTTTTAGAATGCATTTGACTTTCATTTGATTCAATTAGCTTTGTTGAATGCATTTGACTTTCATTTGATTCAAAAAGCTTTGTTTGAATGTGTTTGACTTTCATTTGATTCAATAAGCTTTTTAAAATGCATTTGACTTTCATTTGATTCACTTAGCTTTATTGAATGCATTTGACTTTCATTGGATTCAAAAAGCTTTGTTTGAATGTGTTTGACTTTCGTTTGAATCAATTAGCTTTGTTGAAAACATTTGACTTTCATTAGATTCAAAAAGCTTTGTTTGAATGTGTTTGACTTTCATTTGATTCAATTAGCTTTGTAGAATGCATTTGACTTTCATTTGATTCAATTAGCTTTGTTGAATGTATTTGACTTTCATATGATTTTAAAAGCTTTGTTTGAATGTGTTTGACTTTCATATTATTCAATTAGCTTTGTAGTATACATTTGACTTTCATTTGATTCAAATAGCTTCTTTGAATGCATTTGACTTTAATTTGATTCAAAAAGATTTGTTTGAATGTGTTTGACTTTCATTTGAATTAATTAGCTTTGTAGAATGCATTTGACTTTCATATGATTTAAAAAGCTTTGTTTGAATTTGTTTGACTTTCGTTTGATTCAATTAGCTTTGTAGAATGCATTTGATTTTCATTTGATTTCATTAGCTTTGTTGAAAGCATTTGACTTTCATTTGATTCAAAAAGCTTTGTTTGAATGTGTTTGACTTTTATTTTATACAATTACCTTTATAGAATGCATTATACTTTCATTTTATACAATTACCTTTGTAGAATGCATTATACTTTCATTTGATTCAATTAGCTTTTTAGAATGCATTTGACTTTCATTTGATTCAATTAGCTTTGTTAAATGCATTTGACTATCATTTGATTCAAAAAGCTTTGTTTGAATGTGTTTGACTTTCATTTGATTCAATTAGCTTTGTAGAATGCATTTGACTTTCATTTGATTCAATTAGCTTTGTTGAATGCATTTGACTATCATTTGATTCGAAAAGCTTTGTTTGAATGTGTTTGACTTTTATTTGATTTAATTAGCTTTGTAGAATGCATTTGACTTTCATTTGATTCAATTAGCTTTGTTGAAAGCGTTTCACTTTCATTTGATTCAAAAAGCTTTGTTTGAATGTGTTTGACTTTCATTTGATTCAATTAGCTTTGTAGAATGCATTTGACTTTTATTTGATTCAAATAGCTTCTTTGAATGCTTTTGACTTTAATTTGATTCAAAAAGCTTTGTTTGAATGTGTTTGACTTTCATTTGATTCAATTAGCTTTGTAGAATGCATTTGACTTTCATTTGATTCAATTAGCTTTGTTGAATGTATTTGACTTTCAAATGATTTAAAAAGCTTTGTTTGAATGTGTTTGACTTTCATTTGATTTAAAAAGCTTTGTTTAAATGTGTTTGACTTTCATTGATTGAATTAGCTTTGTAGAATGCATTTGACTTTCATTTGATTCAAATAGCTTCTTTTAATACATTTGATTTAAATTTGATTCAAAAAGCTTTGTTTGAATGTGTTTAACTTTCATTTGATTCAATTAGCTTTGTAGAATGCATTTGACTTTCATTTTATTCAAATAGCTTTGTTGAATGTATTTGACTTTCATATGATTTAAAAAGCTTTGTTTAAATGTGTTTGACTTTCATTGATTGAATTAGCTTTGTAGAATGCATTTGACTTTCATTTGATTCAAATAGCTTCTTTGAATGCATTTTACTTTAATTTTATTCAAAAAGCTTTGTTTGAATGTGTTTGACTTTCATTTGATTCAATTAGCTTTGTAGAATGCATTTGACTTTCATTTGATTCAATTAGCTTTGTTGAATGTATTTGACTTTCAAATGATTTAAAAAGCTTTGTTTGAATGTGTTTAACTTTTGTTTGATTCAATTAGCTTTGTAGAATGCTGACTTTCATTTGATTCAATTAGCTTTGTTGAAAACATTTGACTTTTATTTGATTCAAAAAGCTTTGTTTGAATGTGTTTGACTTTCATTTGATTCAAATAGCTTTGTAGAATGCATTTGACTTTCATTTGATTCAATTAGCTTTGTTGAATATATTTGACTTTCATATGATGTAAAAAGCTTTGTTTGAATGTGTTTGACTTTCATTTGATTCAATTAGCTATGTAGAAATCATTTGACTTTCATTTGATTATGATGTGTAAACAAGATGAGAAACCTTGTTACAACAATAATAAGTTAAAACGGGTCAAATGATTTTAAGTAACAGTTATCAAGTGATCAGTTTAGTTAGGGGAACTCTCACCCTAAGCTAAGGATATAGCAAAGAGGAACTCTCACTCGTTTGCTTGGAATAGTCTAGATAAGGGAACTCTCACCAAATCATAAACTATAAGTCTTAATCTTGGGAACTCTCACCAAAACTAACACTCTTCAAATTCGGATACTCAAATTTGGAAAACAAAGTGAACTAAACTCAAGTCACTTCAATTAACAAAACACACGTTTTAGGCAAATAATCTTCGATTCTTTTTCATTCATTCAAAGTATGCTATTTATAGCATCAATACAACCTTTTCACTTGCCTACTTTAATTAACAAAATGAAATAAACAAAAAGAAATTAACTAAGGAAATAAGTGGTTAATACACGTCCCACTTTACTCCATTACAAACATAATTAAACTAAATAAAAGAACTAAAAACTAGGCTTGAAACAAGGGAAAATGACCAGCCAAAATAGCATCCAAAGAGCATCTCACACACGCCCAAAACAGCTACTCTTCAAGCTTTTGTAACTCCCAATTCAAGGCCTTGATTCACGCCTTTTATTCAAGCTTTGTAACTCCTATTTTAATGCCTTTATTCCAGCAACAATTCCCACACATAACCCCCGAATAATGAGGTGCAATGTTCAGCCAACAAACTCCATAATTCACGCCCAACAAGTGCCATGAAACACGCTACTTTAATCAGCCCAAGTAACTTACAAACGGCTAGCATTAAATATGCCCAAACCGCCACCAATTTAGCTTGTAACCGATGCCCATTAAACGTGCATTTGGAGCTGGGAAAACCGTCACTTGCTAGATACTTTCTACAAGGTTAATTACACTAAGTGAAGTGCAACCCCTTGTAAAAACTTTCGGACCAAAACCGTGCAAAGGATTAAGGAACGATTTGGACAGAAATAATTCCTTTGTATTGCCTTGAACTTGGACCTCAAAGCCTTGACCACTCGGACCATCTTGAACATTAGAACTTTGACCATATTGGTCATCCTCCTCTTCTTCAAAAGGAATTGCCCTCAATTCGTCATCATCAAAGTAAGGAGCAAGGTCCCCCACGTTGAATGTGCTTGAAACACCAAATTGGCCCCCCAAATCAACCCTGTATGCATTGTCATTGATCTTTTCCACGATTTCAAATGGACCTTCGGCTCTTGGCATAAGTTTGTTCTTTCTTTTGCTAGGAAACCTCTCTTTTCTCATGTAAATCCATACTAAGTCACCAACTTCAAATTGCTTCACGTTTTTCACCCTCTTGTTGGCTTGCTTCTTGTAGACTTCATTTGCTTTCTCAATGTTCTTCCTTAATTCCTTGTGTACCTTCAACATGAACTCGGCTTGTTCCTTAGCTCCACCATGAACGAATTTGTCTTGTGGCAAAGCTATGAGATCAATAGGAACAAAAGGATTGACACCATAGACCACTTCAAAAGGAGAGTACTTTGTAGTAGAACTAGGAGTCCGATTGTAAGCAAATTCGGCATGAGCTAGCTTGACATCCCAATCCTTAGCACTCTTACTAACCAAGGTTCTAAGCAACGAACCAAGTATTCTATTCACCACTTCGGTTTGACCATCGGTTTGTGGATGGTGTGAAGTAGAAAACAGTAGCTTTGTTCCCATTAGGCGCCAAATTGATTTCCAGAAATGACTAAGGAACTTTGTATCACGATCGGACACAATGGTGCGTGGCACCCCATGAAAACGAACCACTTCTTCAAAATATAATTTAGCCACTTTCATAGCATCGTCGGTCTTGTGACAAGGAATGAAATGAGCCATTTTCGAAAACCGATCAACAACCACCATGATTGAGTCTTTACCCCTTTGAGTTCTAGGCAAAGCCACGATGAAATCCATCCAAGGCTTGTAGAGACCTTTGTGAAACACCATCTTGGCCCTTTGACAAGTAGAACAACGACTAACCACATGATGAACCGTGGCTAACATTTTCGGCCAATAAAAGTGAGCTTGAAGAAGCTCCATTGTTTTTTGAATCCCCACGTGACCAGCTAGACCTCCTCCATGAGCCTCATGAATCAACAAGCTTCTAATTGGACACTTAGGAATGCATATCCTATTTCCCTTAAAAAGAAAGCCATCATGTAAGGAAAATAAGTCATATACTCCATGAACACATTTCTGTATTATGCCATTGAAATCGCCATCCTCCTTGTAGTATGCTTTGATCAAATCAAACCCAAGAACCTTTGCTTCGACAACTCCAAGCAAATTATGTCTCCTAGATAAGGCATCCGCAACAACATTAGCCTTTCCACTCTTGTATTTAGAGGAAAAGTTAAATGTTTGTAAGAATTCAACCTATTTAGCATGTCTTGAATTCAACTTCTTTTGGCCATGGATGAACCTTAAAGATTCATGATCCGAATGCAATATGAACGGTTGTGGTCTCAAGTAATGTGACCAATGATCTAGAGCTCGTACCATAGCATAGAACTCTTTATCATAGGTGGAATAATTCAACTTGCCTTGACTCAACTTTTCACTGAAATAAGCAATTGGACGCCCTTCTTGAATCAAAACTGCTCCAATCCCCTTCCCACTTGCGTCACACTCCACTTCAAATGGCTTGGAAAAATCAGGGAGTGCAAGAATAGGAGTGTTGCACATTTTCTCCTTGACTTCTTCAAAGGCCTTTTGAGCTTGTGTAGTCCATTCAAACGTCCCCTTTTTAGTACACTCAGTTATAGGAGCCATGAGTGTGCTAAAATTCTTGATAAATCTTCTATAGAAAGAAGCTAGGCCATGGAAAGAACGGACCTCCGTGAGTGTTTTCGGACTAGGCCATGATTGAATTGCTTCAACCTTGCAAGGATCCACCTTCACGCCACCACCTGAAACTATGTAACCAAGAAAAGTGACCTCATATAACATAAAATCACATTTTTCAAGTTTTCCATACAATTTTTGCGTTCTTAAAACAGAAAAAACTTGAAACAAATGATCTAAATGTTCATCCTCATTTTTAGAGTAAATAAGGATATCATCAAGGTACACCACCACGAACTTGCCAAGAAATGGCCTCAACACCTCGTTCATCAATCTCATGAATGTGCTAGGTGCATTGGTCAATCCAAACGGCATCACGAGCCATTCATACAACCCATGCTTTGTCTTGAACGCAGTCTTCCATTCATCACCTTCCCTCATACGAATTTGATGGTAACCACTCCTCAAATCAACTTTTGAGAATACATTCGAACCACTCAATTCGTCCAACATATCATCAAGTCTTGGAATTGGAAATCTGTACTTGATAGTAATATTGTTAACAACTCTACTATCAATACACATGCGCCAAGTACCATCTTTTTTAGGGACCAACAAAGCAGGAACCGCACATGGACTCATAGACTCACGCACATAACCCATACCCATCAACTCTTCAATTTGTCTTTGCAACTCCTTAGTTTCTAAAGGGCTACATCTATAGGCAGGTTTATTTGGTAGAGGTGCGCCTGGAATGAGATCAATTTGATGCTCAATTCCTCTCAAGGGTGGTAATCCCTTAGGTAACTCATCAGGAAAAACATCCTCAAACTCCTTAATCAATTTTGCAAGTCTAGGACTTTGACTCACAAATTTTTCATGGATTTCTTTAGAGTACAACATGAATATCTCTCCCTCACCTTCAAACTCCCTCTCAAATTCTTTACAGGACAATAAAGAAATTTGTGATTTTTGTGGTTGTGAAAACCGTGGGGGTGGTAAAGGGTGCAATTTCTTTTGTTTCCCTTGGTGAGTGATAGTGTAAGTGTTATGGTACCCATCATGAATGGATTTTTTATCAGATTGCCAGGGTCTACCAAGAAGAATATGACAAGCATCCATTAAAACAACATCACACAATTGACTATCATGATATGAACCAATCGAAAAATTCACCATGCATTGCTTTCTAACCCCAGTACTAGCATTAGAATCTAACCAACTCAATTTGTAAGGATGTGGATGATTAGTGGTGGTAAGACCCAGTTCAGATACTAGAGTTTTCGACACAGTATTAGCCTCACTGCCCCCATCAATAATTAAGTCACATACCTCGTCACCAACTTTACATTTGGTGATGAAAATGTGTTGCCTTTGTGGCGCCAAAGGTTCCTCCACACGAGCTTGCAATGCTCTCCTAACCACCAAGTTTGTTTTGTCCTCCATCTCAGGATAGAAATGATCCTCCTCCTCATCCTTTTCATGCGGAGTCACGTCCTTCTCTTCTTCAGACTCAAATTCCTCCCAATTGATGCTTTGGGTGGCTATGAGTTTAACCTCTTGCATGGTTAAGGCTCTTGAATTAGGACAATCTTTTTTATAATGTCCTCTACCTCCACACTTGTAACATACAATGTCACTAAGCTTGAAGTCTTTCGTGTTCTTCTTAGGTGGCTCAATAGACTTGCTAAAAGAAGAACCCTCCTTCGAGGTGAAGGGTGGTTTACGTACCACTGGAGTAGTGGTAGGTGCTTTCTTCTTTTTCCTTTTAGCATCAAATTTTGTCACAAGTTTGCAAGCTTCCACAAACGTGAGGTTAGTGTAACCTTCAAGTTTGTCTTGTAACTCTTGATCCAACCCAGCTACAAAACGTCCCAACTTCAGCTCTTCATTTTCAGTCACCTCACACACAATGGCAAGCCTATCAAACTCTTTGATATAGTCTTCCACTGAGTCGCCATTTTGTTGCAGAGTACTCCACTTCACATACTGATCTTGCTTGTAATTGTGAGGAATGAAACGATCTCTCATTCTTTTCTTCAGCTTTTCCCAAGTGGAGATGTGAGCCTTACCCCTAAGGGTACGCCCCCTTTGTTCTCCTTGCAACCAACTATCACCATAGCCCTTCAGTTTGACTTTGGCTATCTTGTACTGTTGAACCGTCTCATGGATGTCCTTGTAATCAAAGTACCTCTCCAAGGATTTCTCCCACTCCAAGTACTTCTCTGGATCAAGTGTCCCATCAAAGGCAGGAACGTCCACTTTGAGACTCCTATCTTCCCTCCTAGGTGGAGGGTCTTCACCTTGATCTCTCCTATCTTGCTCGTTCATGAGCCTTGCCATCAAGGCAGCAAGGTTCCCTTGTAGATTGGCATTGGTTTCGGCCAACCTTTCCTGACTAGAAATGGATCGATTAAGAGCTTCCAAAGCTGTCCTCAAGTCTTGATTCTCTCCCATGGTATGTAGGTATTCGACCCCTTTGGAAAAATTTAAGAAAACTTTCCCCCTACCTGACGCGCCAAATGATGTGTAAACAAGATGAGAAACCTTGTTACAACAATAATAAGTTAAAACGGGTCAAATGATTTTAAGTAACAGTTATCAAGTGATCAGTTTAGTTAGGGGAACTCTCACCCTAAGCTAAGGATATAGCAAAGAGGAACTCTCACTCGTTTGCTTGGAATAGTCTAGATAAGGGAACTCTCACCAAATCATAAACTATAAGTCTTAATCTTGGGAACTCTCACCAAAACTAACACTCTTCAAATTCGGATACTCAAATTTGGAAAACAAAGTGAACTAAACTCAAGTCACTTCAATTAACAAAACACACGTTTTAGGCAAATAATCTTCGATTCTTTTTCATTCATTCAAAGTATGCTATTTATAGCATCAATACAACCTTTTCACTTGCCTACTTTAATTAACAAAATGAAATAAACAAAAAGAAATTAACTAAGGAAATAAGTGGTTAATACACGTCCCACTTTACTCCATTACAAACATAATTAAACTAAATAAAAGAACTAAAAACTAGGCTTGAAACAAGGGAAAATGACCAGCCAAAATAGCATCCAAAGAGCATCTCACACACGCCCAAAACAGCTACTCTTCAAGCTTTTGTAACTCCCAATTCAAGGCCTTGATTCACGCCTTTTATTCAAGCTTTGTAACTCCTATTTTAATGCCTTTATTCCAGCAACAATTCCCACACATAACCCCCGAATAATGAGGTGCAATGTTCAGCCAACAAACTCCATAATTCACGCCCAACAAGTGCCATGAAACACGCTACTTTAATCAGCCCAAGTAACTTACAAACGGCTAGCATAAAATACGCCCAAACCGCCACCAATTTAGCTTGTAACCGATGCCCATTAAACGTGCATTTGGAGCTGGGAAAACCGTCACTTGCTAGATACTTTCTACAAGGTTAATTACACTAAGTGAAGTGCAACCCCTTGTAAAAACTTTCGGACCAAAACCGTGCAAAGGATTAAGGAACGATTTGGACAGAAATAATTCCTTTGTATTGCCTTGAACTTGGACCTCAAAGCCTTGACCACTCGGACCATCTTGAACATTAGAACTTTGACCATATTGGTCATCCTCCTCTTCTTCAAAAGGAATTGCCCTCAATTCGTCATCATCAAAGTAAGGAGCAAGGTCCCCAACGTTGAATGTGCTTGAAACACCAAATTGCCCCCCAAATCAACCCTGTATGCATTGTCATTGATCTTTTCCACGATTTCAAATGGACCTTCGGCTCTTGGCATAAGTTTGTTCTTTCTTTTGCTAGGAAACCTCTCTTTTCTCATGTAAATCCATACTAAGTCACCAACTTCAAATTGCTTCACGTTTTTCACCCTCTTGTTGGCTTGCTTCTTGTAGACTTCATTTGCTTTCTCAATGTTCTTCCTTAATTCCTTGTGTACCTTCAACATGAACTCGGCTTGTTCCTTAGCTCCACCATGAACGAATTTGTCTTGTGGCAAAGCTATGAGATCAATAGGAACAAAAGGATTGACACCATAGACCACTTCAAAAGGAGAGTACTTTGTAGTAGAACTAGGAGTCCGATTGTAAGCAAATTCGGCATGAGCTAGCTTGACATCCCAATCCTTAGCACTCTTACTAACCAAGGTTCTAAGCAACGAACCAAGTATTCTATTCACCACTTCGGTTTGACCATCGGTTTGTGGATGGTGTGAAGTAGAAAACAGTAGCTTTGTTCCCATTAGGCGCCAAATTGATTTCCAGAAATGACTAAGGAACTTTGTATCACGATCGGACACAATGGTGCGTGGCACCCCATGAAAACGAACCACTTCTTCAAAATATAATTTAGCCACTTTCATAGCATCGTCGGTCTTGTGACAAGGAATGAAATGAGCCATTTTCGAAAACCGATCAACAACCACCATGATTGAGTCTTTACCCCTTTGAGTTCTAGGCAAAGCCACGATGAAATCCATCCAAGGCTTGTAGAGACCTTTGTGAAACACCATCTTGGCCCTTTGACAAGTAGAACAACGACTAACCACATGATGAACCGTGGCTAACATTTTCGGCCAATAAAAGTGAGCTTGAAGAAGCTCCATTGTTTTTTGAATCCCCACGTGACCAGCTAGACCTCCTCCATGAGCCTCATGAATCAACAAGCTTCTAATTGGACACTTAGGAATGCATATCCTATTTCCCTTAAAAAGAAAGCCATCATGTAAGGAAAATAAGTCATATACTCCATGAACACATTTCTGTATTATGCCATTGAAATCGCCATCCTCCTTGTAGTATGCTTTGATCAAATCAAACCCAAGAACCTTTGCTTCGACAACTCCAAGCAAATTATGTCTCCTAGATAAGGCATCCGCAACAACATTAGCCTTTCCACTCTTGTATTTAGAGGAAAAGTTAAATGTTTGTAAGAATTCAACCTATTTAGCATGTCTTGAATTCAACTTCTTTTGGCCATGGATGAACCTTAAAGATTCATGATCCGAATGCAATATGAACGGTTGTGGTCTCAAGTAATGTGACCAATGATCTAGAGCTCGTACCATAGCATAGAACTCTTTATCATAGGTGGAATAATTCAACTTGCCTTGACTCAACTTTTCATTGAAATAAGCAATTGGACGCCCTTCTTGAATCAAAACTGCTCCAATCCCCTTCCCACTTGCGTCACACTCCACTTCAAATGGCTTGGAAAAATCAGGGAGTGCAAGAATAGGAGTGTTGCACATTTTCTCCTTGACTTCTTCAAAGGCCTTTTGAGCTTGTGTAGTCCATTCAAACGTCCCCTTTTTAGTACACTCAGTTATAGGAGCCATGAGTGTGCTAAAATTCTTGATAAATCTTCTATAGAAAGAAGCTAGGCCATGGAAAGAACGGACCTCCGTGAGTGTTTTCGGACTAGGCCATGATTGAATTGCTTCAACCTTGCAAGGATCCACCTTCACGCCACCACCTGAAACTATGTAACCAAGAAAAGTGACCTCATATAACATAAAATCACATTTTTCAAGTTTTCCATACAATTTTCAAGAAAAGCTTTGTTTGAATGTTTTTGAATTTCGTTTGATTAAATTAGCTTTGTAGAATGCATTTGACTTGCATTTGATTCAATTAGCTTTGTTGTAAGCATTTGACTTTCATTTGATTCAAAAAGTATTGTTTTAATGTGTTTGACTTTCATTTGATTCAATTAGCTTTGTAGAATGCATTTGACTTTCATTTGATTCAATTAGCTTTGTTGAATGTATTTGACTTTCATATGATTTAAAAAGCTTTGTTTGAATGTGTTTGACTTTCATTTGATTCAATTAGCTTTGTAGAATACATTTGACTCTCATTTGATTCAAAAAGCTTCTTTGAATGCATTTGACTTTAATTTGATTCAAAAAGCTTTGTTTGAATGTGTTTGACTTTCATTTGAATTAATTAGCTTTGTAGAATGCATTTGACTTTCATATGATTTAAAAAGCTTTGTTTGAATTTGTTTGACTTTCGTTTGATCAATTAGCTTTGTAGAATGCATTTGATTTTCATTTGATTCCATTAGCTTTGTTGAAAGCATTTGACTTTCATTTGATTCAAAAAGTTTTGTTTGAATGTGTTTGACTTTCATTTTATACAATTAACTTTGTAGAATTCATTATACTTTCATTTGATTCAATTAGCTTTGTTTGAATGTGTTTGACTTTCGTTTGATTCAATTAACTTTGTAGAATGCTGACTTTTATTTAATTCAATTAGCTTTGTTGAAAACATTTGACTTTCATTTGATTCAAAAAGCTTTGTTTGAATGTGTTTGACTTTCATTTGATTCAAATAGCTTTGTAGAATGAATTTGACTTTCATTTGATTCAATTAGCTTTGTTGAATATATTTGACTTTCATATGATGTAAAAAGCTTTGTTTGAATGTGTTTGACTTTCATTTGATTCAAATAGCTTCATTGAATGTGTTTAACTTTAATTTGATTCAAAAAGCTTTGTTTGAATGTGTTTGACTTTCATTTGATTCAATTAGCTTTTTAGAATGCATTTGACTTTCATTTGATTCAATTAGCTTTGTAGAATGCATTTGACTTGCATTTGATTCAATTAGCTTTGTTGAAAGCATTTGACTTTCATTTGATTCAAAAAGTTTTGTTTGAATGTGTTTGACTTTCATTTTATACAATTAACTTTGTAGAATGCATTATACTTTCATTTGATTCAATTAGCTTTGTTTGAATGTGTTTAACTTTAATTTGATTCAAAAAGCTTTGTTTGAATGTGTTTGACTTTCATTTGATTCAATTAGCTTTTTAGAATGCATTTGACTTTCATTTGATTCAATTAGCTATGTTGAATGCATTTGACTATCATTTAATTCAAAAAGCTTTGTTTGAATGTGTTTGACTTTCATTTGAATTAATTAGCTTTGTTTGAATGTGTTTGACTTTCATTTGAATTAATTAGCTTTGTTTGAATGTATTTGAATTTCATTAGATTTAATTAATTTTGTAGAATGCATTTGACTTTCATATGATTTAAAAAGCTTTGTTTGAATGTTTTTGACTTTCGTTTGATTAAATTAGCTTTGTAGAATGAATTTTACTTTCATTTGATTCAATTAGCTTTGTTGAAAGCATTTCACTTTCATTTAATTCAAAAATTTTGTTTTAATGTGTTTGACTTTCATTTGATTCAATTAGCTTTGTAGAATGCATTTGACTTTCATTTGATTCAATTAGCTTTGTTGAATGTATTCTACTTTCATATGATTTAAAAAGCTTTGTTTGAATGTGTTTGACTTAAATTTGATTCAATTAGCTTTGTAGAATGCATTTGACTTTTATTTGATTCAAATAGCTTCTTTGAATGCATTTGACTTTAATTTGATTCAAAAAGCTTTGTTTGAATGTGTTTGACTTTCATTTGAATTAATTAGCTTTGTTTGAATGTGTTTGACTTTCATTTGAATTAATTAGCTTTGTTTGAATGTGTTTGAATTTCATTAGATTTAATTAATTTTGTAGAATGCATTTGACTTTCATATGATTTAAAAAGCTTTGTTTGAATGTTTTTGACTTTCGTTTGATTCAATTAGCTTTGTAGAATGCATTTGACTTGCATTTGATTCAATTAGCTTTGTTGTAAGCATTTGACTTTCATTTGATTCAAAAAGTTTTGTTTTAATGTGTTTGACTTTCATTTTATACAATTAACTTTGTAGAATGCATTTGACTTTCATTTGATTCAATTAGCTTTGTTGAATGTATTTGACTTTCATATGATTTAAAAAGCTTTGTTTGAATGTGTTTGACTTAAATTTGATTCAATTAGCTTTATAGAATGCATTTGACTTTTATTTGATTCAAATAGCTTCTTTGAATGCATTTGACTTTAATTTGATTCAAAAAGCTTTGTTTGAATGTGTTTGACTTTCATTTGAATTAATTAACTTTGTTTGAATGTGTTTGACTTTCATTTGAATTAATTAGCTTTGTTTGAATGTGTTTGAATTTCATTAGATTTAATTAATTTTGTAGAATGCATTTGACTTTCATATGATTTAAAAAGCTTTGTTTGAATGTTTTTGACTTTCGTTTGATTCAATTAGCTTTGTAGAATGCATTTCACTTGCATTTGATTCAATTAGCTTTGTTGAAAGCATTTGACTTTCATTTGATTCAAAAACTTTTGTTTTAATGTGTTTGACTTTCATTTGATTCAATTAGCTTTGTAGAATGCATTTGACTTTCATTTGATTCAATTAGCTTTGTTGAATGTATTTGACTTTCATATGATTTAAAAAGCTTTGTTTGAATGTGTTTGACTTTCATTTGATTCAATTAGCTTTGTAGAATACATTTGACTTTCATTTGATTCAAATAGCTTCTTCGAATGCATTTGACTTTAATTTGATTCAAAAAGCTTTGTTTGAATGTGTTTGACTTTCATTTGAATTAATTAGCTTTGTTTGAATGTGTTTGACTTTCATTTGAATTAATTAGCTTTGTTTGAATGTGTTTGAATTTCATTAGATTTAATTAATTTTGTAGAATGCATTTGACTTTCATATGATTGAAAAAGCTTTGTTTGAATGTTTTTGAATTTCGTTTGATTCAATTAGCTTTGTAGAATGCATTTGACTTGCATTTGATTCAATTAGCTTTGTTGTAAGCATTTGACTTTCATTTGATTCAAAAACTTTTGTTTTAATGTGTTTGACTTTCATTTGATTCAATTAGCTTTGTAGAATGCATTTGACTTTCATTTGATTCTATTAGCTTTGTTGAATGTATTTGACTTTCATATGATTTAAAAAGCTTTGTTTGAATGTGTTTGACTTTCATTTGATTCAATTAGCTTTGTAGAATACATTTGACTTTCATTTGATTCAAATAGCTTCTTTGAATGCATTTGACTTTAATTTGATTCAAAAAGCTTTGTTTGAATGTGTTTGACTTTCATTTGAATTAATTAGCTTTGTAGAATGCATTTGACTTTCATATGATTTAAAAAGCTTTGTTTGAATTTGTTTGACTTTCGTTTGATTCAATTAGCTTTGTAGAATGCATTTGATTTTCATTTGATTCCATTAGCTTTGTTGAAAGCATTTGACTTTCATTTGATTCAAAAAGTTTTGTTTGAATGTGTTTGACTTTCATTTTATACAATTAACTTTGTAGAATTCATTATACTTTCATTTGATTCAATTAGCTTTGTTTGAATGTGTTTGACTTTCGTTTGATTCAATTAACTTTGTAGAATGCTGACTTTTATTTAATTCAATTAGCTTTGCTGAAAACATTTGACTTTCATTTGATTCAAAAAGCTTTGTTTGAATGTGTTTGACTTTCATTTGATTCAAATAGCTTTGTAGAATGAATTTGACTTTCATTTGATTCAATTAGCTTTGTTGAATATATTTGACTTTCATATGATGTAAAAAGCTTTGTTTGAATGTGTTTGACTTTCATTTGATTCAAATAGCTTCATTGAATGTGTTTAACTTTAATTTGATTCAAAAAGCTTTGTTTGAATGTGTTTGACTTTCATTTGATTCAATTAGCTTTTTAGAATGCATTTGACTTTCATTTGATTCAAAAAGTTTTGTTTGAATGTGTTTGACTTTCATTTTATACAATTAACTTTGTAGAATGCATTATACTTTCATGTTGTAGCCAAGCCTAACAACTTGGTTATGGACGTTTCTTTGGTCCAAGACGTAGCATCATGCATTGGTGCTATGCGTTCTATCTATGTGCAGCAAGATATTCAATCCTTTGAGTTTCTTGTTGTTCTTATTGACTAGTTCACTCTAGTTCTTTTATGCTTTAAATAAGTTGTAAACTTTAGTCTTATTTTAAGTTTGCAAATTAGTTACATTGTCTTTTAGTTCTTTTAGCTGCTTATAGTTCGAAAATGTAATGTTACATTCACACAAAGTACAAGTGCAAGATACATTAAGAAGGCAGCCATTTAAGCTTGTGAAAGAAGCATAGAATCCGAAATTCTTTAAAGGGAATTTCGAGGCTTTAACTTGGGTGTTACAATCAGTTTCAATGAGGGGTTACAAGCTTTCAATTAAGCCTTCAAGTGGGCGTAGATTTCAGTCAGCAAATGAGCATCTAAAAGGCGTCCAAGTACACTCTTGTCTACATACATTCAAGCTTGATCCAAGGCTTGAATCAAGGAGGAGTTACACTTCTTTTTGCTGTTTGAATTGGGCGTGAATTAAGGGGCTGTTTTGCTTCTTACTTGCTGCTTTGTTGGACGAGAATCAAGGGAGAGTTATGCTCTTTATTTCTGATTTGATGAAGCCTTAATATGGAGGTTACAAACCGCCACTTTTTCCTTTTGATGTATCTAGTTAAGCTTAGCTTCTTTTATTGATGTATCTAGACGCAATATCTGCTTTTGATGCTTAGCTTAGGCGTGTAACAAGTGAGCTGAAAAGTCACTTAAATTAGTTTGTATAAATAGCAAGCAAATGTGAATGAAAAAACCAGATTATTTCGAACAAACAACTTTGTCTTTACATTCGTTTCTTGGATTAGAAACAAACCTGAAATTCTTGGATTTGGAATTTCGTTTCCTTTGCTTAGCTAACTAGTTTAGGCTATTAGTTGGCTTGTGATCTTAGGAACCCATTTCGTTTCTTAGTGGTGTAACTGTATCTAAGAAGCTATTTGGTTCATTAGCCTTGACTATCTTGGTTCAACCCTTGTATATTTCGGGTTGACACTCCAAATATACAACATTTGGCGCTAGAAGGAGGGGGGTAAAGCAAAACAAATACCTAAACACATCCCCAAACACAAACCATGTCCGATATCCCACCTCCTAATTGGCAAGAATATGTCAATAAGGTTACACAAGAGAAAGAAGATATGGAGCAACGAATGCAATATTTGCAAGATCAGTTAAAAGATCTTTCTACTAAGTTGCGCCTTCAAAAAGAGGGTTCACCCAATCATAGTGATGAGGAATTGAGTGAATCTAATTTCAATCACAATGATAGACCTTTTCATGAAAGAGAAAGGTCACGGCCTAATAATGACATTAAGGCCGACATCCCGGAGTATGATGGCAAACTCGATGCTGATGAGTTTGTAGAATGGTTAAGAACGGTGGAGAGAGTGTTTGACTATAAGCAAACACCGGAAGAGAAAAAGGTGAAAATTGTGGCCTTGAAGCTACGAAAATATGCCTCAACTTGGTGGGCTAGTGTGTGCGCCAAGAGGGAAAGGCAAGACAAAGAAAAAGTGAGATCATGGGTTAAGATGAAGAAATTGCTGAAACAAAAGTTTCTTCCCACATACTATGTGCAAGAAAACTTTTCAAAATTCCATAACCTTAAGCAAGGTACGAAATCAGTAGAGGAATATGCTAGGGAGTTTGAAGGATTTGTTATGAAGTGTGGAGTAGAGGAAGATGAGCCTCAAACTTTGGTTCGGTTCCTAGGCGGACTTGACCCAAAAGTAGCCAATGTAGCCGAACTACACCCTTACACCACTCTTGAAGAGCTCATTATCTTGGCACACAAGATAGAGCAGCAACAAAAAGCAAGAGGTAAAAGTGAACCTTCACGTTTTACTTCTCAATCCTCATTTCCCCAAAGAAAACAAACAACCAATTTCCCACCTTTCAAACCCACATCCAATCAGCCTACTTCTAAACCACCTTCACAAAACACCCAAAATTCCAACCCAAAACCAGCCCAAGAAGATGCTTTAGGTGTCAAGGCCTTGGACATATGGCTAGTGATTGTCCAAATAAAAAAATTGTTACTTTGGTAGAGTATGAAGAGGAGAACGAATTAGAGGTTGAAGAGGACAGCAATCTTGAAGAGAATGATGAGTATGCGTGCCTAGGTCCGGATGAAGGAGAATGTTTGGTGGTTCGACGTACGCTTAGCAATATGTTGGACCAAGAAGGGAGCTTGCAACGTGAGGCAATCTTTCACACTCGTTGCACCATTGGTGGAAAGGTATGCACTTTGATTATTGATGGAGGTAGTTGTACCAATGTAGCTTCACAAGTAATGATAGACAAGCAGAAAATGAAAACTATCCCTCATCCTACACCATATAAAATTCAATGGTTAAGTCATAGTAAAGGGATTCATGTCACACAACAAGTCTTGTTATCATTTAGCATTGGTAAAACTTATGAGGAAAAATTATGGTGTGATGTTGTACCTATGGATGCATGTCATGTTTTACTTGGTAGACCTTGGTTATTTGATAGACGTGTGATGCATGATGGTTACAAAAACACCTACTCCTTTTCTAAGGATGGAAAGAAAATTGTCCTAACCCCTTTAATCCTCAAAAATGACCACCCCATATCCACGCCTCCCATTTCCCTCACCACTCTCATAAAATCTGAATTTCGTGAGTATAGGGCTCACAAACACTTCATTTTGAGCCAACTTGATACCCCCTCTCAACCGTCCAAAGAAAAAACCACCCACTCCTCACCTCTCTTCTCAACACCTATTCCCATGTTTTCCCCAAAGATATCCCTCACGGATTACCCCCAAAGCGTGACATCCAACACAAGATTGATCTTGTGCCCGGATCCATGCTCCCAAACAAACCAGCCTATAGAACCAATCCCAAAGAGACCGAGGAAATTAGAAGACAAGTGGAGGAACTGTTGTCAAAGGGTCTTATTCGTAAGTCTCTTAGTCCATGTGCTTGTCCTACCTTGATTGTGCCTAAGAAGAATGGAGAGTGGCGCATGTGTGTTGATAGTAGATCAATCAACAAGATCACTATCAAGTACCGATTTCCTATTCCAAGGTTGAATGATTTACTTGATGATTTGCATGGTTCTAAAGTGTTCTCTAAAATTGATTTGAGAAGTGGCTATCATCAAATTCGAATTTTCGAAGGAGATGAATGGAAGACCGCTTTCAAGACAAAGGAGGGCCTCTATGAGTGGCTTGTGATGCCATTTGGTTTGTCTAATGCACCATCTACATTTATGCGCCTTATGAATCAGGTTATGCAACCTTTCATGGGTAAATTTGTTGTAGTCTATTTTGATGATATTTTGGTGTATAGTAGGGAAGAAGAAGAGCATGCTATGCATTTGCAACAGGTTTTTGAAGCCCTTGCTCGTGAGCAACTATATGGTAACTTAGAGAAGTGTCATTTTTTCACTTCCCAAGTTATTTTTCTTGGTTTCAAAGTTTCCTCTCAAGGCATAGAAGTTGACGAAAAGAAAGTTGCTGCAATTCGTGAGTGGCCCACGCCACAAACAATTCAACAAGTTCGTAGTTTTCATGGACTTGCTTCTTTCTATAGAAGATTTGTGCGGAATTTTAGTACCCTCATGGCACCTATCACGGAGCTAACTAAAAATCAGAAGTTAGTTTGGAATGATAAGGCTCAAAAGGCCTTTGATGAGGTAAAGCATCAACTTACTAGTGCACCTATTCTTTCTTTGCCTAACTTTGATGAAGTTTTTGAAGTTGAATGTGATGCTAGTGGAGTTGGTATTGGTGCTGTTTTGTCACAAGTTGGGCGTCCCCTTGCCTACTTTAGTGAAAAACTCAATGAAGCACAACGGAAGTATAGCACCTATGATAAGGAGTTCTTTGCTCTTGTTCGTGCTTTGGACCGTTGGAGACATTACCTCATTTCCAAGGAGTTCATCCTTCATTCAGATCATGAAGCCCTCAAATATCTTCAAAGCCAACAAAAACTCCAACCACGCCATGCCAAATGGGTGGAGTATTTGCAAGCTTTTCATTTTGTGATCAAGCATAGGAGAGGCGCAATGAATAAAGGAGCTGATGCACTTTCAAGGAGATACACACTTTTGAATTCTTTCAAGGCAAAAGTGATTAGTGTTGAAGATGTGAAAGCAAGTTACAAAAACGATCATGACTTTGGTGATTTATTTCTAAAATGTTCTAATCATGCTTACAAAGATTATTACATTTTAGATGGCTATTTGTTCAAAGGAAACAGGTTGTGCATTCCAAGATCAAGCCTAAGAGAATCTCTTATCAAAGAGTTTCATGAAGGAGGAATGGCGGGACACTTTGGCATAGAGAAGACTACTCTTCTTGTGCAAGAGTACTTTCATTGGCCTAGATTGGTTCGTGACGTGGAGTTTATTGTGAAAAGATGCGTGGTTTGTCAAAAGGCCAAGAGTCATAGTCTTCCACAAGGCTATCTTTTGCCCTTGCCTATTCCGCAAGCTCCATGGGAAGATGTTAGTCTTGATTTCGTTGTGGGACTTCCTATGACCCAACGAAAGAAAGATTCTATTATGGTTGTTGTGGACCGTTTTTCTAAAATGGCTCATTTTATTGCTTGTCGTACAACTTATGATGCTACTCATGTTGCTAACTTGTTTTTCAATGAGATTGTGCGCTTACATGGTGTACCTAAGTCCATGGTGAGTGATCGTGATCCAAAATTCCTAAGTCATTTTTGGCTTACATTATGGAAGAAGATGGGCACAAAGTTGACCTTTAGCACTTCAAGTCATCCTCAAACTGATGGCCAAACCGAAGTGACTAATAGAACTTTGGGAACTTTGTTGCGAACTTTGGCTACTAAACGTCCCAAGCAATGGGAAGAGATGCTCCCTCATGCGGAGTTTGCTTATAACAGAGTGCCTAGCAAGACAACCGGTCTGAGTCCTTTTGAAGTTGTGTATGGATTCAATCCTTGTACTCCTATTGATCTTGCTCCCATTCCCTCACCTAACAAGTTTAGTCATGATGCCGAGGTGCGTGCCAAAGAAATCAAGTCTATGCATGAGCAAGTTCGTTCTCGAATTGAACAAACTAATGCAAAGACTAAAGCCTACCATGACAAGAAGAGAAAGGAGGTCCGTTTTCAACCTGGTGATTTGGTTTGGATTCATCTACGAAAGGAAAGATTTCCTTCCAAGAGGCGTTCCAAGGTTAGTCCTCGTAGTGATGGTCCATTTGCTATTGTTGAAAAGGTGAATGATAATGCTTACAAAGTTGAGTTGCCCGGAGACTATGGTGTTTCTAGCACCTTTAATGTGGCTGATTTATCACCTTACTATGATGAGTTTGAAGAGTTGCCGAGTTTGAGGGCAAACTCTTTTCAAGAAGGGGGGAATGTTGTAGCCAAGCCTAACAACTTGGTTATGGACGTTTCTTTGGTCCAAGACGTAGCATCATGCATTGGTGCTATGCGTTCTATCTATGTGCAGCAAGATATTCAATCCTTTGAGTTTCTTGTTGTTCTTATTGACTAGTTCACTCTAGTTCTTTTATGCTTTAAATAAGTTGTAAACTTTAGTCTTATTTTAAGTTTGCAAATTAGTTACATTGTCTTTTAGTTCTTTTAGCTGCTTATAGTTCGAAAATGTAATGTTACATTCACACAAAGTACAAGTGCAAGATACATTAAGAAGGCAGCCATTTAAGCTTGTGAAAGAAGCATAGAATCCGAAATTCTTTAAAGGGAATTTCGAGGCTTTAACTTGGGTGTTACAATCAGTTTCAATGAGGGGTTACAAGCTTTCAATTAAGCCTTCAAGTGGGCGTAGATTTCAGTCAGCAAATGAGCATCTAAAAGGCGTCCAAGTACACTCTTGTCTACATACATTCAAGCTTGATCCAAGGCTTGAATCAAGGAGGAGTTACACTTCTTTTTGCTGTTTGAATTGGGCGTGAATTAAGGGGCTGTTTTGCTTCTTACTTGCTGCTTTGTTGGACGAGAATCAAGGGAGAGTTATGCTCTTTATTTCTGATTTGATGAAGCCTTAATATGGAGGTTACAAACCGCCACTTTTTCCTTTTGATGTATCTAGTTAAGCTTAGCTTCTTTTATTGATGTATCTAGACGCAATATCTGCTTTTGATGCTTAGCTTAGGCGTGTAACAAGTGAGCTGAAAAGTCACTTAAATTAGTTTGTATAAATAGCAAGCAAATGTGAATGAAAAAACCAGATTATTTCGAACAAACAACTTTGTCTTTACATTCGTTTCTTGGATTAGAAACAAACCTGAAATTCTTGGATTTGGAATTTCGTTTCCTTTGCTTAGCTAACTAGTTTAGGCTATTAGTTGGCTTGTGATCTTAGGAACCCATTTCGTTTCTTAGTGGTGTAACTGTATCTAAGAAGCTATTTGGTTCATTAGCCTTGACTATCTTGGTTCAACCCTTGTATATTTCGGGTTGACACTCCAAATATACAACATTTCATTTGATTCAATTAGCTTTGTTTGAATGTGTTTGACTTTAATTTGATTCAAAAAGCTTTGTTTGAATGTGTTTGACTTTCATTTGATTCAATTAGCTTTTTAGAATGCATTTGACTTTCATTTGATTCAATTAGCTATGTTGAATGCATTTGACTATCATTTAATTCAAAAAGCTTTGTTTGAATGTGTTTGACTTTCATTTGAATTAATTAGCTTTGTTTGAATGTGTTTGACTTTCATTTGAATTAATTAGCTTTGTTTGAATGTGTTTGAATTTCATTAGATTTAATTAATTTTGTAGAATGCATTTGACTTTCATATGATTTAAAAAGCTTTGTTTGAATGTTTTTGACTTTCGTTTGATTAAATTAGCTTTGTAGAATGCATTTTACTTTCATTTGATTCAATTAGCTTTGTTGAAAGCATTTCACTTTCATTTAATTCAAAAATTTTGTTTTAATGTGTTTGACTTTTTTTTTTTTTTTTTTTTTTTTGGTAAATGAAGAATTTTATTACCAAAAGTAAAGAGTTACTACCCAAAAAAAGTAGTAACTACAAGAAATGAAAGTTCAGTACATGCCCTCTGGGCCAAAGAAACAACAAAACCAAAGCCCGAAGGCAATACAAAAACAACAACTACGGAACCTCTAACTAACAAAGGTAGAGGAAACCGAAGCTACAACCAAAAGTAGGTAATAAACCCAATAATCCAAAGATAACAAAGGTGAGTATAAAAAAGCATTAGCTTAGCTTGAAAGCATACACCATCTGCCAACATCATCATAAAAACCAGCTTGATAACAATCCCACAGTCAGCCTGCCAGGACAGAACAACAGCATGCATGCAGTACAACCCAGGACAAAAGATCGCAGCTATGAACCACCATCCAGCAGCACAAACATAAGGAGGCTCAAGCAAGACAGAGAAGCACAAGATGTCACGATAAAGGAAGATCAACAACTACCACAACGGAAGAGGAAAAAGAAGGAGTCCCTTAGCAACCAACTTCCACCACGCCAAAACAACGACAGAGAAAACACCACCACCAGCATCACCATAAAATAGCTTGATAACACCCCATAGTCAGCCTGCCAGGACAGAAAAATAGCATACATGCAGTACAAACCAGAACAAAAGATCGTAGCCATGAACCATCAGCCAGCAGCACAAACACAAGGAGGCTCAAGTAAAACATAATAGCAAAAGATGTCTGGACAGAGGTAGATCAACAACCACCACTACCAAGGAGGTAAAAGAAGGAGCCTGGACAAAAGCAAGAATCAAGGTAGAAAGAGGGATACCACCCACCATACAATACAAGCCATCAACTATCACCTCATGACAGGAGACAACACTAAAAACAGGCTTCATCCCACAACATACCAGGCAAGCTAAAAAGGCCAAGACTCAACCATGACAGCCAACCTCCACCAAATAAACAAAGAACACCTTCCACCAGCATCACCATAAAATTAGCTTGGTAATAACCCTGTAATCAGCATGCCATGACAGAACAAAAGCATACAAGCAATACAAACCAGGACAAAGGATCGTAGCCATGATCCATCAGCCAGCATCACAAACACAGGGGCTCAAGCAAAGCAGAAAAGCATAAGATGCCGAGGAAAAGAGAGCCCGGGCAAAAGCAAGACCCAAGGAAGAAAGAGGGATACCACCCACCATACAATCCGAGCCATCAACTAGCACCTCATGCTAGGAGACGACACTAAAAATGAGGCCTCATCCCACTACATACCAAGGCAAGCTAAAATGACCAAGACTCACCATACAGCCAACCTCCACCAAATAAAACAAAGAAAAAACACCCTCAACCAGCATCACCATAAAATCAGCTTGGTAATAACTCCATAGTCACCATGCCAGGACAGAACAAAAGAATACATGCAATACAAACCAGGACAAAGGATCGTAGTCATGAACCATCAGCCAGCATCATAAACACAAGGAGGCTCAAGCAAAGCATAAAAGCAACAGATGCCGAGGAAAGGATAAATTAAAAACTTCCATAATGGAAGAGGCATGAAAAGGAGTCCAGGCAGAAGCAAGAAACAAGGTAGTAATAGGAAAACCACCCATCATACAACACAGGCCATCAGCTAGCACCTCATGCTAGGACAGCAATAAAAAAATAGGGTCTCATCCCACTACACACCAAGCAAGCTAATTAAGCCAAAACTCAACTATAACAGCCAACCTCCAGCAACTATCCACCATCAATAGGCATAATCAGAAAATCACAACTAAATAACAACCCGGAAACTAGTTTTCGAGGACAACGACATGGCATGCATACAATACAAAACAGAACAAAGGATCGCTACCATGGACCATCAACCAACAACACTAATCACTAGGAAGCTTAAGCTGAAAAAGGAATACAATATGCCTAGATAGTAGTTACAACCAAAGAAGCAAATCCCATTTTACACAAAGATAAAATAAAAGGAGGAAAATAAAAATATTTAGCCTTCCTTTAATAGTTGATGAACAAGGGAAATATCTCAATCTCAACAATAAACAAATCAAGGGAGCTGCCACTAACCTCCGAGCTCATCCTCCAAGAAGAAGACCCGCAAACAGCAGAAAAACCCCCGGAGAAACGAACCCAGAAATCTATACAAAGTCCCGACAACAAACATCAATCAGAGGAACCCATTGCAGCAATGCCCAGCAACCGAAAAGAACAGAGCATAGCCCCGTCGACAAAAGGGTTGAAGTCACCCACTGAACTGGACCCATCACCAGCAACAAAGACCAGAGAAAACGAAACCCAGCCACCGGTAAACTAGCCCAAAAAACAACAACGTTCTTTGAGCAAGAACCCAGAAAATCGAGGGTTTGATTTAGCCCCAAACACCCAGAATGAGCCTCACGAATGAGCTTCCAACAAATTCCAGCTACTGGGAAAAAATACGACTTAAACCACCGCCCAGCAACCAACCGAAATCAGCCTAGCAAACGAAAAATTGAACACTTTCAAACACAATCCGGCTGTTAGAAAAGAATAGCATGAAACACCGTCCAACCGCCGCGCCAACCAGAACAACCACCGGAACACCGAACTTAGACCCTTCTTCAATTTCGAGCAAAGAACCCAGAAAATCGAAGAAGGAACCAATACTCTTTGCAGCACCGTCCAGCGGCTTTGATTGATTTAGAAATCAAACCCAGAAACAACCCAGCAAGAAAAATTAAAACTTTAAGCACATCCCGACCAAACAGCCGCCGCATCTTCAACCTTGAATGAAGGTCGAATAACAGACCTAAGTTCCAAAAGCCCTTAGGGTTTGTATTTTGACATTGAAGAACAAGAAACAAGCTTCTCAATCTAACCCTTTGCAGAAGAATCCGATGAAGGCAACCACCGGGACCCTTCTTCAAAGGGCTAGAGAGAAGCTAGAGTTTCTCTCACTAGAACAAATGAAATGTTTGACTTTAATGTGTTTGACTTTCATTTGATTCAATTAGCTTTGTAGAATGCATTAGACTTTCATTTGATTCAATTAGCTTTGTTGAATGTATTTGACTTTCATATGATTTAAAAAGCTTTGTTTGAATGTGTTTGACTTTCATTTGATTCAATTAGCTTTTTAGAATGCATTTGACTTTCATTTGATTCAATTAGCTTTGTAGAATGCATTTGACTTGCATTTGATTCAATTAGCTTTGTTGAAAGCATTTGACTTTCATTTGATTCAAAAAGTTTTGTTTGAATGTGTTTGACTTTCATTTTATACAATTAACTTTGTAGAATGCATTATACTTTCATTTGATTCAATTAGCTTTGTTTGAATGTGTTTGACTTTAATTTGATTCAAAAAGCTTTGTTTGAATGTGTTTGACTTTCATTTGATTCAATTAGCTTTTTAGAATGCATTTGACTTTCATTTGATTCAATTAGCTATGTTGAATGCATTTGACTATCATTTAATTCAAAAAGCTTTGTTTGAATGTGTTTGACTTTCATTTGAATTAATTAGCTTTGTTTGAATGTGTTTGACTTTCATTTGAATTAATTAGCTTTGTTTGAATGTGTTTGAATTTCATTAGATTTAATTAATTTTGTAGAATGCATTTGACTTTCATATGATTTAAAAAGCTTTGTTTGAATGTTTTTGACTTTCGTTTGATTCAATTAGCTTTGTAGAATGCATTTGACTTGCATTTGATTCAATTAGCTTTGTTGTAAGCATTTGACTTTCATTTGATTCAAAAAGTTTTGTTTTAATGTGTTTGACTTTCATTTTATACAATTAACTTTGTAGAATGCATTTGACTTTCATTTGATTCAATTAGCTTTGTTGAATGTATTTGACTTTCATATGATTTAAAAAGCTTTGTTTGAATGTGTTTGACTTAAATTTGATTCAATTAGCTTTGTAGAATGCATTTGACTTTTATTTGATTCAAATAGCTTCTTTGAATGCATTTGACTTTAATTTGATTCAAAAAGCTTTGTTTGAATGTGTTTGACTTTCATTTGAATTAATTAACTTTGTTTGAATGTGCTTGACTTTCATTTGAATTAATTAGCTTTGTTTGAATGTGTTTGAATTTCATTAGATTTAATTAATTTTGTAGAATGCATTTGACTTTCATATGATTTAAAAAGCTTTGTTTGAATGTTTTTGACTTTCGTTTGATTCAATTAGCTTTGTAGAATGCATTTCACTTGCATTTGATTCAATTAGCTTTGTTGAAAGCATTTGACTTTCATTTGATTCAAAAACTTTTGTTTTAATGTGTTTGACTTTCATTTGATTCAATTAGCTTTGTAGAATGCATTTGACTTTCATTTGATTCAATTAGCTTTGTTGAATGTATTTGACTTTCATATGATTTAAAAAGCTTTGTTTGAATGTGTTTGACTTTCATTTGATTCAATTAGCTTTGTAGAATACATTTGACTTTCATTTGATTCAAATAGCTTCTTTGAATGCATTTGACTTTAATTTGATTCAAAAAGCTTTGTTTGAATGTGTTTGACTTTCATTTGAATTAATTAGCTTTGTTTGAATGTGTTTGAATTTCATTAGATTTAATTAATTTTGTAGAATGCATTTGACTTTCATATGATTTAAAAAGCTTTGTTTGAATGTTTTTGAATTTCGTTTGATTCAATTAGCTTTGTAGAATGCATTTGACTTGCATTTGATTCAATTAGCTTTGTTGTAAGCATTTGACTTTCATTAGATTCAAAAACTTTTGTTTTAATGTGTTTGACTTTCATTTGATTCAATTAGCTTTGTATAATGCATTTGACTTTCATTTGATTCAATTAGCTTTGTTGAATGTATTTGACTTTCATATGATTTAAAAAGCTTTGTTTGAATGTGTTTGACTTTCATTTGATTCAATTAGCTTTGTAGAATACATTTGACTTTCATTTGATTCAAATAGCTTCTTTGAATGCATTTGACTTTAATTTGATTCAAAAAGCTTTGTTTGAATGTGTTTGACTTTCATTTGAATTAATTAGCTTTGTAGAATGCATTTGACTTTCATATGATTTAAAAAGCTTTGTTTGAATTTGTTTAACTTTCGTTTGATTCAATTAGCTTTGTAGAATGCATTTGATTTTCATTGATTCTATTAGCTTTGTTGAAAGCATTTGACTTTCATTTGATTCAAAAAGTTTTGTTTGAATGTGTTTGACTTTCATTTGAATTAATTAGCTTTGTTTGAATGTGTTTGAATTTCATTAGATTTAATTAATTTTGTAGAATGCATTTGACTTTCATATGATTTAAAAAGCTTTGTTTGAATGTTTTTGAATTTCGTTTGATTCAATTAGCTTTGTAGAATGCATTTGACTTGCATTTGATTCAATTAGCTTTGTTGTAAGCATTTGACTTTCACTTAATTCAAAAACTTTTGTTTTAATGTGTTTGACTTTCATTTGATTCAATTAGCTTTGTAGAATGCATTTGACTTTCATTTGATTCAATTAGCTTTGTTGAATGTATTTGACTTTCATATGATTTAAAAAGCTTTGTTTGAATGTGTTTGACTTTCATTTGATTCAATTAGCTTTGTAGAATACATTTGACTTTCATTTGATTCAAATAGCTTCTTTGAATGCATTTGACTTTAATTTGATTCAAAAAGCTTTGTTTGAATGTGTTTAACTTTCATTTGAATTAATTAGCTTTGTAGAATGCATTTGACTTTCATATGATTTAAAAAGCTTTGTTTGAATTTGTTTGACTTTCGTTTGATTCAATTAGCTTTGTAGAATGCATTTGATTTTCATTGATTCCATTAGCTTTGTTGAAAGCATTTGACTTTCATTTGATTCAAAAAGTTTTGTTTGAATGTGTTTGACTTTCATTTTATACAATTAACTTTGTAGAATTCATTATACTTTCATTTGATTCAATTAGCTTTGTTTGAATGTGTTTGATGTAAGTCTAATACACCCTTCCAACATAATGATAAGGTATTAGACTCGAAAGAAAACAACTCGCCTTTTATACGTTTTGGAATTGCGAAAATAACCAAAACCCAAGAACAAACTCAAGGTATTGGGATCTTAGGCTAGAAACTCGAGACACACTCAAAGTTTCCCCTAATCTTACAACTCAAGAACACACTCAAAGTTATAAGGAACAACACTCAAACTTTGGACAAACACAAAGAAGAATGTTAAACAAACCTCACGGTTTTTATGTATATCTCCAAAACTGATTTTATTTCTGGTTTGCTCTCCCTTTTATAGAGGAAAGGAGCAGCAAATAAGCACACCAAAAGGCAAGGAAAACCGTCCAAAAGATGGAGAGCCAAAAGCCACGGTTTTCCTTAATACAAGCTAGCTTTAAATGCACTAATTAAGCCTAAAGATGAAGAGTTAAACTCTTCCTATTACAACTAGCCAATGAGCAACTCTTGGCATTATTTTTCAGCAAATAAAGTTACAAACTTAAGCTAATAAAAATAAGTAAATGGACCATGATTCACACGCCCAAAAATAGTAGTGAAAATGGGCCAAAGTGTGATGTATGCCAATTGCTTCCAATCTTCAATCCACCCATGAAATGCAACATAGAATTTCGGCCCTCTTTGAAAATGGATAAAATCCAAGAGTTTCCAAGATAAGGGCAATTGGTTCTTGATCCACGGAGCTTCTAAGTGGGCTTCTTGATCTTGGATCATTCTCCCCTTCTTGAAAAAAGTTTGACCCCAAACTTGCATCTTTTAAATAAGGAGATAAATCTCGTATGTTGAAAGTAGCACTTTTTAAATCAATTTTATGATTCACTTGCACACACCCCCTTTTTAGCATCTTTTTCAACCACTCATACAACCCTTGCTTGGTTTTAGACGTCGTTTTCCACTTATTCCCCCCTTTAAGTGTCATTTGCCGGCAGATAGCATTGTGAGGCAAAGGGACTCTTGGAATTGCATGGTCAATACACCTATTTGAAGGTAGACTGTTGGACAAGTCATCTGGAAAAACATATTTGTATTCTCCTAACAACTCATTTAAAGGTGATGAGTTATTATGAGAAGTACAAATCTCATCTTTGGCCTTCCCAACCAAAGCATACCCTTCCCCCATTTCTTCCACTATATTTTCAAGTTTAGTACAAATTACAAGATAGTTGCTTTTCTCTTTTTCTTTCTTAGCAACTTTTGGAGGTAAAGGCAACAATCTAACTTTTCTACCATCTTTGGTAGTTACAATAAACACATTAGATTTACATTTGTGTACCGAATCATGATCAAATTGCCACGGTCTTCCAAGCAACAAATGGCAAGCATCCATAGGAAGAATATCACACCAACGCTCATCTTTGAACCCTCCAATGGAATAAGTCACCAAGGCTTGTTTCTTCACCCTCATGTTGGTACCATCATTCAACCAGTTGAGCTTATAAGGCTCATCATGAATCCTAGTAGGTAGCTTCAACTTACTCACAGCCTCAGACGAAATCACATCAATTTGAGCGCCACTATCCACAATCACATTACAAGTTTTTTCACCTATCTTGCATCTAGTGTGGAACAAGTTGTTTCGTTGCCTCCCATCAACTTGGGGCTCACCAAGTAAGATTTTGCGAACCACCAATAAGTTATGGTCACTTTCTGGAGAAATCTCTTCTTCAAAGTCGTCCTCCCCATTACTCTCTTCTTCTTGAGTCACAAAGTTATACATTTGTTCTTCTTCATCCATAATTGCGCATTGTGTGGCGGTCAAAACAGTTTTACTAGGACACTCACTAGCGATATGACCCCTACCATGACACTTGAAGCATTTTCTCCTAGTTGCAAGCTCACTAGGGGAAACTACTTGTTTTTCTTTCCCTTTATCAAACTTAGAACTTGATGAGCTATTTGGAGAAGTTTCTCTTTGAAAAGTACTCTCATTAGAGTTGAAAGGAGTAAATTTCGAAGTACTCTTAAAAGAGGAAGTTTTGGGCTTCTCTTTCTCCTTTTCCTCCTTAGCTTGTGCCTCATACTTCAAGGCGAGTTTACAAACATCACTAAAAGTGGCATAGTGAGTCACCTCCACTTTTCTACAAATCCCTTTAGACAACCCTTTAACAAAACGAGCTATCTTGAAAGTTTCTTTTTCTTGTAAATCGCAAATTAAGCACAACTTCTCAAACTCTTTCATGTACTCTTCCACACTCATGCCATTGTCTTGTGAAAGGTGGGTTAACTTAAGGTATTGCTCTTGTTCATACTCCTTACTAACCCATTTATCCCTCATTCTTTTTTTTAACTTCTCCCATGAGTCAATTTTTTCTTTTCCCTCTCTTCTTCTATTTGCCTTGAGGTTTTCATACCATAGGGCAGCAAGTTTAGTGAGTTTTAGAATAGACAATTTGAACCTTTTTTTATCATTAAACCCCTTATACTCAAAAACAGTTTCAATTTGCCTCACCCAATCTAGAAAGGCTTCACTATCATGTCCCCCATCAAACTCTGGTAGGTCAATCTTAAGCCCCCTATCTTCATCAAATTGCCTAAGGTTGTTTCCACTACCCACATCCTCATTTTCTAACTCGTTCAGTTTTCTAGTTGTTTGCAACACCATATCGGCAATTGTATCCATCCTAAAATTTTGCCTAGCCTTCTCCTCCTCACTTTCTTCTGTTTTTTTCTCCAAACTCTCCAATTTTTCAGTGATTACTTGCAACATTCTAGCAAGCTCCTCACTAGCCATGATTTCCACTATTTTGCTAGGCTATTACAAGTACAATGAGTGAAAACTGCCGAAATTAGAGACAAAGTGCAAAACGAAAATTGCCTCGAGACTCTCAAAGGCTTACAAATCCAGAAAATTCAGATCAAAACAACCAATTTGAAAAAAAGAAACTCCTCAAAAGCTTTTCGGATGAGGGAGAAATCTTCAATTGAATTCTGCCTTCCCGGTTTTGCCACTTTTCTGCGCTGCTGCGAAAAACCTGCCCAGTTTATTAGCAGAAAAATTCCAAAAAATCTGAAATTTTTTGTGAGTAATCTAAACAACAAAATATCCAGATTAAAAAAAAGAATCACTCAATTTGGACAGAAAACGAAGGAGATATAGCCTTCTCAAACCGTAACTCCAAACTGATCGAATTCTGCCGTTTTGCTCCAAACGCCTTCAAACTCGATTTTCTTCAAGAAAACCCTAACCTAGGCTCTGATACCAGATGATGTAAGTCTAATACACCCTTCCAACATAATGATAAGGTATTAGACTCGAAAGAAAACAACTCGCCTTTTATACGTTTTGGAATTGCGAAAATAACCAAAACCCAAGAACAAACTCAAGGTATTGGGATCTTAGGCTAGAAACTCGAGACACACTCAAAGTTTCCCCTAATCTTACAACTCAAGAACACACTCAAAGTTATAAGGAACAACACTCAAACTTTGGACAAACACAAAGAAGAATGTTAAACAAACCTCACGGTTTTTATGTATATCTCCAAAACTGATTTTATTTCTGGTTTGCTCTCCCTTTTATAGAGGAAAGGAGCAGCAAATAAGCACACCAAAAGGCAAGGAAAACCGTCCAAAAGATGGAGAGCCAAAAGCCACGGTTTTCCTTAATACAAGCTAGCTTTAAATGCACTAATTAAGCCTAAAGATGAAGAGTTAAACTCTTCCTATTACAACTAGCCAATGAGCAACTCTTGGCATTATTTTTCAGCAAATAAAGTTACAAACTTAAGCTAATAAAAATAAGTAAATGGACCATGATTCACACGCCCAAAAATAGTAGTGAAAATGGGCCAAAGTGTGATGTATGCCAATTGCTTCCAATCTTCAATCCACCCATGAAATGCAACATAGAATTTCGGCCCTCTTTGAAAATGGATAAAATCCAAGAGTTTCCACGATAAGGGCAATTGGTTCTTGATCCACGGAGCTTCTAAGTGGGCTTCTTGATCTTGGATCAGTGTTTGACTTTCGTTTGATTCAATTAACTTTGTAGAATGCTGACTTTTATTTAATTCAATTAGCTTTGTTGAAAACATTTGACTTTCATTTGATTCAAAAAGCTTTGTTTGAATGTGTTTGACTTTCATTTGATTCAAATAGCTTTGTAGAATGAATTTGACTTTCATTTGATTCAATTAGCTTTGTTGAATATATTTGACTTTCATATGATGTAAAAAGCTTTGTTTGAATGTGTTTGACTTTCATTTGATTCAAATAGCTTCATTGAATGTGTTTAACTTTAATTTGATTCAAAAAGCTTTGTTTGAATGTGTTTGACTTTCATTTGATTCAAATAGCTTTTTAGAATGCATTTGACTTTCGTTTGATTCAATTAGCTTTGTAGAATGCATTTGACTTGCATTTGATTCAATTAGCTTTGTTGAAAGCATTTGACTTTCATTTGATTCAAAAAGTTTTGTTTGAATGTGATTGACTTTCATTTTATACAATTAACTTTGTAGAATGCATTATACTTTCATTTGATTCAATTAGCTTTGTTTGAATGTGTTTGACTTTAATTTGATTCAAAAAGCTTTGTTTGAATGTGTTTGACTTTCATTTGATTCAATTAGCTTTTTAGAATGCATTTGACTTTCATTTGATTCAATTAGCTATGTTGAATGCATTTGACTATCATTTAATTCAAAAAGCTTTGTTTGAATGTGTTTGACTTTCATTTGATTCAATTAGCTTTGTAGAATACATTTGACTTTCATTTGATTCAAATAGCTTCTTTGAATGCATTTGACTTTAATTTGATTCAAAAAGCTTTGTTTGAATGTGTTTGACTTTCATTTGAATTAATTAGCTTTGTAGAATGCATTTGACTTTCATATGATTTAAAAAGCTTTGTTTGAATTTGTTTGACTTTCGTTTGATTCAATTAGCTCTGTAGAATGCATTTGATTTTCATTTGATTCCATTAGCTTTGTTGAAAGCATTTGACTTTCATTTGATTCAAATTGTTTTGTTTGAATGTGTTTGACTTTCATTTTATACAATTAACTTTGTAGAATGCATTATACTTTCATTTGATTCAATTAGCTTTGTTTGAATGTGTTTGACTTTAATTTGATTCAAAAAGCTTTGTTTGAATGTGTTTGAATTTCATTAGATTTAATTAATTTTGTAGAATGCATTTGACTTTCATATGATTTAAAAAGCTTTGTTTGAATGTTTTTGACTTTCGTTTGATTCAATTAGCTTTGTAGAATGCATTTCACTTGCATTTGATTCAATTAGCTTTGTTGAAAGCATTTGACTTTCATTTGATTCAAAAACTTTTGTTTTAATGTGTTTGACTTTCATTTGATTCAATTAGCTTTGTAGAATGCATTTGACTTTCATTTGATTCAATTAGCTTTGTTGAATGTATTTGACTTTCATATGATTTAAAAAGCTTTGTTTGAATGTGTTTGACTTTCATTTGATTCAATTAGCTTTGTAGAATACATTTGACTTTCATTTGATTCAAATAGCTTCTTTGAATGCATTTGACTTTAATTTAATTCAAAAAGCTTTGTTTGAATGTGTTTGACTTTCATTTGAATTAATTAGCTTTGTTTGAATGTGTTTGACTTTCATTTGAATTAATTAGCTTTGTTTGAATGTGTTTGAATTTCATTAGATTTAATTAATTTTGTAGAATGCATTTGACTTTCATATGATTTAAAAAGCTTTGTTTGAATGTTTTTGAATTTCGTTTGATTCAATTAGCTTTGTAGAATGCATTTGACTTGCATTTGATTCAATTAGCTTTGTTGTAAGCATTTGACTTTCATTTGATTCAAAAACTTTTGTTTTAATGTGTTTGACTTTCATTTGATTCAATTAGCTTTGTAGAATGCATTTGACTTTCATTTGATTCAATTAGCTTTGTTGAATGTATTTGACTTTCATATGATTTAAAAAGCTTTGTTTGAATGTGTTTGACTTTCATTTGATTCAATTAGCTTTGTAGAATACATTTGACTTTCATTTGATTCAAATAGCTTCTTTGAATGCATTTGACTTTAATTTGATTCAAAAAGCTTTGTTTGAATGTGTTTGACTTTCATTTGAATTAATTAGCTTTGTAGAATGCATTTGACTTTCATATGATTTAAAAAGCTTTGTTTGAATTTGTTTGACTTTCGTTTGATTCAATTAGCTTTGTTGAATGCATTTGATTTTCATTTGATTCCATTAGCTTTGTTGAAAGCATTTGACTTTCATTTGATTCAAAAAGTTTTGTTTGAATGTGTTTGACTTTCATTTTATACAATTAACTTTGTAGAATTCATTATACTTTCATTTGATTCAATTAGCTTTGTTTGAATTTGTTTGACTTTCGTTTGATTCAATTAACTTTGTAGAATGCTGACTTTTATTTAATTCAATTAGCTTTGTTGAAAACATTTGACTTTCATTTGATTCAAAAAGCTTTGTTTGAATGTGTTTGACTTTCATTTGATTCAAATAGCTTTGTAGAATGAATTTGACTTTCATTTGATTCAATTAGCTTTGTTGAATATATTTGACTTTCATATGATGTAAAAAGCTTTGTTTGAATGTGTTTGACTTTCATTTGATTCAAATAGCTTCATTGAATGTGTTTAACTTTAATTTGATTCAAAAAGCTTTGTTTGAATGTGTTTGACTTTCATTTGATTCAATTAGCTTTTTAGAATGCATTTGACTTTCATTTGATTCAATTAGCTTTGTAGAATGCTTTTGACTTGCATTTGATTCAATTAGCTTTGTTGAAAGCATTTGACTTTCATTTGATTCAAAAAGTTTTGTTTGAATGTGTTTGACTTTCATTTTATACAATTAACTTTGTAGAATGCATTATACTTTCATTTGATTCAATTAGCTTTGTTTGAATGTGTTTGACTTTAATTTGATTCAAAAAGCTTTGTTTGAATGTGTTTGACTTTCATTTGATTCAATTAGCTTTTTAGAATGCATTTGACTTTCATTTGATTCAATTAGCTATGTTGAATGCATTTGACTAACATTTAATTCAAAAAGCTTTGTTTGAATGTGTTTGACTTTCATTTGAATTAATTAGCTTTGTTTGAATGTGTTTGACTTTCATTTGAATTAATTAGCTTTGTTTGAATGTGTTTGAATTTCATTAGATTTAATTAATTTTGTATATTGCATTTGACTTTCATATGATTTAAAAAGCTTTGTTTGAATGTTTTTGACTTTCGTTTGATTAAATTAGCTTTGTAGAATGCATTTTACTTTCATTTGATTCAATTAGCTTTGTTGAAAGCATTTCACTTTCATTTAATTCAAAAATTTTGTTTTAATGTGTTTGACTTTCATTTGATTCAATTAGCTTTGTAGAATGCATTTGACTTTCATTTGATTCAATTAGCTTTGTTGAATGTATTTGACTTTCATATGATTTAAAAAGCTTTGTTTGAATGTGTTTGACTTAAATTTGATTCAATTAGCTTTGTAGAATGCATTTGACTTTTATTTGATTCAAATAGCTTCTTTGAATGCATTTGACTTTAATTTGATTCAAAAAGCTTTGTTTGAATGTGTTTGACTTTCATTTGAATTAATTAACTTTGTTTGAATGTGTTTGACTTTCATTTGAATTAATTAGCTTTGTTTGAATGTGTTTGAATTTCATTAGATTTAATTAATTTTGTAGAATGCATTTGACTTTCATATGATTTAAAAAGCTTTGTTTGAATGTTTTTGACTTTCGTTTGATTCAATTAGCTTTGTAGAATGCATTTCACTTGCATTTGATTCAATTAGCTTTGTTGAAAGCATTTGACTTTCATTTGATTCAAAAACTTTTGTTTTAATGTGTTTGACTTTCATTTGATTCAATTAGCTTTGTAGAATGCATTTGACTTTCATTTGATTCAATTAGCTTTGTTGAATGTATTTGACTTTCATATGATTTAAAAAGCTTTGTTTGAATGTGTTTGACTCTCATTTGATTCAATTAGCTTTGTAGAATACATTTGACTTTCATTTGATTCAAATAGCTTCTTTGAATGCATTTGACTTTAATTTGATTCAAAAAGCTTTGTTTGAATGTGTTTGACTTTCATTTGAATTAATTAGCTTTGTAGAATGCATTTGACTTTCATATGATTTAAAAAGCTTTGTTTGAATGTGTTTGACTTAAATTTGATTCAATTAGCTTTGTAGAATGCATTTGACTTTTATTTGATTCAAATAGCTTCTTTGAATGCATTTGACTTTAATTTGATTCAAAAAGCTTTGTTTGAATGTGTTTGACTTTCATTTGAATTAATTAGCATTGTTTGAATGTGTTTGACTTTCATTTGAATTAATTAGCTTTGTTTGAATGTGTTTGAATTTCATTAGATTTAATTAATTTTGTAGAATGAATTTGACTTTCATATGATTTAAAAAGCTTTGTTTGAATGTTTTTGACTTTCGTTTGATTCAATTAGCTTTGTAGAATGCATTTGACTTGCATTTGATTCAATTAGCTTTGTTGTAAGCATTTGACTTTCATTTGATTCAAAAAGTTTTGTTTTAATGTGTTTGACTTTCATTTTATACAATTAACTTTGTAGAATGCATTTGACTTTCATTTGATTCAATTAGCTTTGTTGAATGTATTTGACTTTCATATGATTTAAAAAGCTTTGTTTGAATGTGTTTGACTTAAATTTGATTCAATTAGCTTTGTAGAATGCATTTGACTTTTATTTGATTCAAATAGCTTCTTTGAATGCATTTGACATTAATTTGATTCAAAAAGCTTTGTTTGAATGTGTTTGACTTTCATTTGAATTAATTAACTTTGTTTGAATGTGTTTGACTTTCATTTGAATTAATTAGCTTTGTTTGAATGTGTTTGAATTTCATTAGATTTAATTAATTTTGTAGAATGCATTTGACTTTCATATGATTTAAAAAGCTTTGTTTGAATGTTTTTGACTTTCGTTTGGTTCAATTAGCTTTGTAGAATGCATTTCACTTGCATTTGATTCAATTAGCTTTGTTGAAAGCATTTGACTTTCATTTGATTCAAAAACTTTTGTTTTAATGTGTTTGACTTTCATTTGATTCAATTAGCTTTGTAGAATGCATTTGACTTTCATTTGATTCAATTAGCTTTGTTGAATGTATTTGACTTTCATATGATTTAAAAAGCTTTGTTTGAATGTGTTTGACTCTCATTTGATTCAATTAGCTTTGTAGAATACATTTGACTTTCATTTGATTCAAATAGCTTCTTTGAATGCATTTGACTTTAATTTGATTCAAAAAGCTTTGTTTGAATGTGTTTGACTTTCATTTGAATTAATTAGCTTTGTAGAATGCATTTGACTTTCATATGATTTAAAAAGCTTTGTTTGAATTTGTTTGACTTTCGTTTGATTCAATTAGGTTTGTAGAATGCATTTGATTTTCATTGGATTCCATTAGCTTTGTTGAAAGCATTTGACTTTCATTTGATTCAAAAAGTTTTGTTTGAATGTGTTTGACTTTCATTTTATACAATTAACTTTGTAGAATGCATTATACTTTCATTTGATTCAATTAGCTTTGTTTGAATGTGTTTGACTTTAATTTGATTCAAAAAGCTTTGTTTGAATGTGTTTGACTTTCGTTTCATTCAATTAGCTTTGTAGAATGCATTTTACTTTCATTTGATTCAATTAGCTTTGTTGAAAGCATTTCACTTTCATTTAATTCAAAAATTTTGTTTTAATGTGTTTGACTTTCATTTGATTCAATTAGCTTTGTAGAATGCATTTGACTTTCATTTGATTCAATTAGCTTTGTTGAATGTATTTGACTTTCATATGATTTAAAAAGCTTTGTTTGAATGTGTTTGACTTAAATTTGATTCAATTAGCTTTGTAGAATGCATTTGACTTTTATTTGATTCAAATAGCTTCTTTGAATGCATTTGACTTTAATTTGATTCAAAAAGCTTTGTTTGAATGTGTTTGACTTTCATTTGAATTAATTAACTTTGTTTGAATGTGTTTGACTTTCATTTGAATTAATTAGCTTTGTTTGAATGTGTTTGAATTTCATTAGATTTAATTAATTTTGTAGAATGCATTTGACTTTCATATGATTTAAAAAGCTTTGTTTGAATGTTTTTGACTTTCGTTTGATTCAATTAGCTTTGTAGAATGCATTTCACTTGCATTTGATTCAATTAGCTTTGTTGAAAGCATTTGACTTTCATTTGATTCAAAAACTTTTGTTTTAATGTGTTTGACTTTCATTTGATTCAATTAGCTTTGTAGAATGCATTTGACTTTCATTTGATTCAATTAGCTTTGTTGAATGTATTTGACTTTCATATGATTTAAAAAGCTTTGTTTGAATGTGTTTGACTTAAATTTGATTCAATTACCTTTGTAGAATGCATTTGACTTTTATTTGATTCAAATAGCTTCTTTGAATGCATTTGACTTTAATTTGATTCAAAAAGCTTTGTTTGAATGTGTTTGACTTTCATTTGAATTAATTAACTTTGTTTGAATGTGTTTGACTTTCATTTGAATTAATTAGCTTTGTTTGAATGTGTTTGAATTTCATTAGATTTAATTAATTTTGTAGAATGCATTTGACTTTCATATGATTTAAAAAGCTTTGTTTGAATGTTTTTGACTTTCGTTTGATTCAATTAGCTTTGTAGAATGCATTTCACTTGCATTTGATTCAATTAGCTTTGTTGAAAGCATTTGACTTTCATTTGATTCAAAAACTTTTGTTTTAATGTGTTTGACTTTCATTTGATTCAATTAGCTTTGTAGAATGCATTTGACTTTCATTTGATTCAATTAGCTTTGTTGAATGTATTTGACTTTCATATGATTTAAAAAGCTTTGTTTGAATGTGTTTGACTTTCATTTGATTCAATTAGCTTTGTAGAATACATTTGACTTTCATTTGATTCAAATAGCTTCTTTGAATGCATTTTACTTTAATTTGATTCAAAAAGCTTTGTTTGAATGTGTTTGACTTTCATTTGAATTAATTACCTTTGTTTGAATGTGTTTGACTTTCATTTGAATTAATTAGCTTTGTTTGAATGTGTTTGAATTTCATTAGATTTAATTAATTTTGTAGAATGCATTTGACTTTCATATGATTTAAAAAGCTTTGTTTGAATGTTTTTGACTTTCGTTTGATTCAATTAGCTTTGTAGAATGCATTTCACTTGCATTTGATTCAATTAGCTTTGTTGAAAGCATTTGACTTTTATTTGATTCAAAAACTTTTGTTTTAATGTGTTTGACTTTCATTTGATTCAATTAGCTTTGTAGAATGCATTTGACTTTCATTTGATTCAATTAGCTTTGTTGAATGTCTTTGACTTTCATATGATTTAAAAAGCTTTGTTTGAATGTGTTTGACTTTCATTTGATTCAATTAGCTTTGTAGAATACATTTGACTTTCATTTGATTCAAATAGCTTCTTTGAATGCATTTTACTTTAATTTGATTCAAAAAGCTTTGTTTGAATGTGTTTGACTTTCATTTGAATTAATTAGCTTTGTTTGAATGTGTTTGACTTTCATTTGAATTAATTAGCTTTGTTTGAATGTGTTTGAATTTCATTAGATTTAATTAATTTTGTAGAATGCATTTGACTTTCATATGATTTAAAAAGCTTTGTTTGAATGTTTTTGAATTTCGTTTGATTCAATTAGCTTTGTAGAATGCATTTGACTTGCATTTGATTCAATTAGCTTTGTTGTAAGCATTTGACATTCATTTGATTCAAAAACTTTTGTTTTAATGTGTTTGACTTTCATTTGATTCAATTAGCTTTGTAGAATGCATTTGACTTTCATTTGATTCAATTAGCTTTGTTGAATGTATTTGACTTTCATATGATTTAAAAAGCTTTGTTTGAATGTGTTTGACTTTCATTTGATTCAATTAGCTTTGTAGAATACATTTGACTTTCATTTGATTCAAATAGCTTCTTTGAATGCATTTGACTTTAATTTGATTCAAAAAGCTTTGTTTGAATGTGTTTGACTTTCATTTGAATTAATTAGCTTTGTAGAATGCATTTGACTTTCATATGATTTAAAAAGCTTTGTTTGAATTTGTTTGACTTTCGTTTGATTCAATTAGCTTTGTAGAATGCATTTGATTTTCATTTGATTCCATTAGCTTTGTTGAAAGCATTTGACTTTCATTTGATTCAAAAAGTTTTGTTTGAATGTGTTTGACTTTCATTTTATACAATTAACTTTGTAGAATTCATTATACTTTCATTTGATTCAATTAGCTTTGTTTGAATGTGTTTGACTTTCGTTTGATTCAATTAACTTTGTAGAATGCTGACTTTTATTTAATTTAATTAGCTTTGTTGAAAAAATTTGACTTTCATTTGATTCAAAAAGCTTTGTTTGAATGTGTTTGACTTTCATTTGATTCAAATAGCTTTGTAGAATGAATTTGACTTTCATTTGATTCAATTAGCTTTGTTGAATATATTTGACTTTCATATGATGTAAAAAGCTTTGTTTGAATGTGTTTGACTTTCATTTGATTCAAATAGCTTCATTGAATGTGTTTAACTTTAATTTGATTCAAAAAGCTTTGTTTGAATGTGTTTGACTTTCATTTGATTCAATTAGCTTTTTAGAATGCATTTGACTTTCATTTGATTCAATTAGCTTTGTAGAATGCATTTGACTTGCATTTGATTCAATTAGCTTTGTTGAAAGCATTTGACTTTCATTTGATTCAAAAAGTTTTGTTTGAATGTGTTTGACTTTCATTTTATACAATTAACTTTGTAGAATGCATTATACTTTCATTTGATTCAATTAGCTTTGTTTGAATGTGTTTGACTTTAATTTGATTCAAAAAGCTTTGTTTGAATGTGTTTGACTTTCATTTGATTCAATTAGCTTTTTAGAATGCATTTGACTTTCATTTGATTCAATTAGCTATGTTGAATGCATTTGACTATCATTTAATTCAAAAAGCTTTGTTTGAATGTGTTTGACTTTCATTTGAATTAATTAGCTTTGTTTGAATGTGTTTGACTTTCATTTGAATTAATTAGCTTTGTTTGAATGTGTTTGAATTTCATTAGATTTAATTAATTTTGTAGAATGCATTTGACTTTCATATGATTTAAAAAGCTTTGTTTGAATGTTTTTGACTTTCGTTTGATTAAATTAGCTTTGTAGAATGCATTTTACTTTCATTTGATTCAATTAGCTTTGTTGAAAGCATTTCACTTTCATTTAATTCAAAAATTTTGTTTTAATGTGTTTGACTTTCATTTGATTCAATTAGCTTTGTAGAATGCATTTGACTTTCATTTGATTCAATTAGCTTTGTTGAATGTATTTGACTTTCATATGATTTAAAAAGCTTTGTTTGAATGTGTTTGACTTAAATTTGATTCAATTAGCTTTGTAGAATGCATTTGACTTTTATTTGATTCAAATAGCTTCTTTGAATGCATTTGACTTTAATTTGATTCAAAAAGCTTTGTTTTAATGTGTTTGACTTTCATTTGAATTAATTAGCTTTGTTTGAATGTGTTTGACTTTCATTTGAATTAATTAGCTTTGTTTGAATGTGTTTGAATTTCATTAGATTTAATTAATTTTGTAGAATGCATTTGACTTTCATATGATTTAAAAAGCTTTGTTTGAATGTTTTTGACTTTCGTTTGATTCAATTAGCTTTGTAGAATGCATTTGACTTGCATTTGATTCAATTAGCTTTGTTGTAAGCATTTGACTTTCATTTGATTCAAAAAGTTTTGTTTTAATGTGTTTGACTTTCATTTGATTCAATTAGCTTTGTAGAATGCATTTGACTTTCATTTGATTCAATTAGATTTGTTGAATGTATTTGACTTTCATATGATTTAAAAAGCTTTGTTTGAATGTGTTTGACTTTCATTTGATTCAATTAGCTTTGTAGAATACATTTGACTTTCATTTGATTCAAATAGCTTCTTTGAATGCATTTGACTTTAATTTGATTCAAAAAGCTTTGTTTGAATGTGTTTGACTGTAATTTGAATTAATTAGCTTTGTAGAATGCATTTGACTTTCATATGATTTAAAAAGCTTTGTTTGAATTTGTTTGACTTTCGTTTGATTCAATTAGCTTTGTAGAATGCATTTGATTTTCATTTGATTCCATTAGCTTTGTTGAAAGCATTTGACTTTCATTTGATTCAAAAAGTTTTGTTTGAATGTGTTTGACTTTCATTTTATACAATTAACTTTGTAGAATTCATTATACTTTCATTTGATTCAATTAGCTTTGTTTGAATGTGTTTGACTTTCGTTTGATTCAATTAACTTTGTAGAATGTTGACTTTTATTTGATTCAATTAGATTTGTTGAAAACATTTGACTTTCATTTGATTCAAAAAGCTTTGTTTGAATGTGTTTGACTTTCATTTGATTCAAATAGCTTTGTAGAATGAATTTGACTTTCATTTGATTCAATTAGCTTTGTTGAATATATTTGACTTTCATATGATGTAAAAAGCTTTGTTTGAATGTGTTTGACTTTCATTTGATTCAAATAGCTTCATTGAATGTGTTTGACTTTAATTTGATTCAAAAAGCTTTGTTTGAATGTGTTTGAGTTTCATTTGATTCAATTAGCTTTGTAGAACGCATTTGACTTTAATTTTATTCAAATAGCTTCTTTGAATGCATTTAACTTTAATTTGATTCAAAATTTTTTTTTGAATGTGTTTGATTTTTATTTTATACAATTACCTTTGTAGAATAAATTATACTTTCATTTGATTCAATTAGCTTTGTTTGAATGTGTTTGACTTTCATTTGATTCAATTAGCTTTGTTGAATGTATTTGACTTTCATATAATTTAAAAAGGTTTGTTTGAATGAGTTTGACTTTCATTTGATTCAATCAGCTTTTTAGAATGCATTTGACTTTCATTTGATTCAATTAGCTTTGTTGAAGGCATTTGACTATCATTTGATTCAAAAAGTTTTGTTTGTATGTGTTTGACTTTTATTTGTGATGTGGATTCTAACCCCTTGTTTAGTCAAGATTTTAGAAAATCCACAATCTTGAAATAAAGATCCAATCTTGAAGGATTTCTTTAAGATTGAATAAAAACGAACCGATATTTCTCCGCATTCTTAGTGAGTCTTATATAAGCAATTTTGAATCGTTTCACATCATCGAACCCTTTATAATCCGAAATCTTCTCTAATTGCCTCTCCCACTCAAGAAAATCTTCAGGGCTTCCTAGACCCGTGAAGTCATCGAGCTTAAAATCCTTATCATCAATTTTAGAAGAGTATTTAGGCTCATCATCACTGCTAGAAGAACTATCATCACTATCTCTATGTTTTTTCTTCTTTTTATGATCTTGAAGTAATTTTGCAAAGGCATCAAACCTTGCATCAGCACGATCAGTCATCTTTTCCTCTAAAATCTCAAATCTCTCTTCAAATCTTTCAATTAATCTGTTTAAAGCTTCTTCTCCCATGATTTATACACACAAAAAAAATGTGCACAAAACAAAGCAAAAAAACCAACCAGAGTATAGCAGTAGCACGGAAGAAAATTATATGATCAAAACACCTTAAAATACTTAAGAACACACAGGAAAATCCCAGAAAAAATCGCTGCACAATTCGAGCAAAAACGAACTAAAACAGAAGCATGTATCAATTCGGACCAAAACAGACCAGTACGCACAAAACAGACCAGTTTAATAGCAAACGATGTCTAAAAATTCTGAAATTTTTCAGTCAGAAATTAGACAGAAAAATAACCAAATTCAAAAAAATAATCACCAAAAAAGCTTCTGTAATGAAGGAGAACGAGCCAAAACAAGTTGACCTTGCAAACAGATCCTCCGAGAACACAGAAGTTAGAAAACGAATTGTGACGATTCTCCCCTTTAAATCTGATACCAATTTGATGTGGATTCTAACCCCTTGTTTAGTCAAGATTTTAGAAAACCCACAATCTTGAAATAAAGATCCAATCTTGAAGGATTTCTTTAAGATTGAATAAAAACGAACCGATATTTCTCCTCACAAGATCACTCCTGAAACTTATGATTCGAATCCCCAAATTAATTAACCCACTCCTGGACGCTAATTATTTTGAGATTAAACTCTTAGCCTACTCCTAGACACTAAGTGTTTAATGTTCTAATCTTCAACCAACTCCTTGAATTGAAAACTAGCAAAACGTTTAAGCAAAAAGCTAAACAATGAATTTTTATTCAACTGAATTTTTGTGTATTTGTTATCTGTCTACAAAGCCACGAAAATCCCCTATTTATAGACTAAAAACTAACTAATTCTAAGTCTAATAGAACTAGGACAAGTCCCTAGCCTTTAGCTCCAAGTAAGCTAAATAGAATAGGAAAACTAGTTCTACTTAGATTAGGAAACTAGTAGTAAGACTAGTTTAACTTAGTCTATAATTCCTAAAACAATTCCTAATCAACTAAGGAAACTTATTAAGCTAAAATAACAGAAATTAAAAGGAATCCTAAGTGCTTAAACCAAGAAAAACCCTTTCAAGTGAAAGGTAAAAACTTGCAAGCAAAACTCTAGAAAAAAAACTAAGTAAAGAAAATCATGCTTTTCGTTCTGTCGCCGAAACTCTTTGCACGCGCCACCAAGGTGGTGCACGCGCCTGACCAATGTCAAGGTGGGTCCAAGGCGGAGCTAGGGAGTCGGCGCGTGGGCCAGGAGTCGGCGCGTGGCAGCATGTGTGCTCGTCGGAAGTGAACTTCGCAATTTCTTCTTCTTTGTAATTCGTGCTTGTTTCTTTCCAATTTAAGCTATTGGATCTTTCCTTGTTTAGTATCTTGTTTATTTTCTTGTTTGGGCAGCCCATAATGAAGCTATTTGGACCTTCTACAAGTGTCTTGGACCCTTCAAAAGAATTAGCCTCTTGATTCACATCATTCTCCCCTTCTTCAAAAGAATTTGCCCTCAAATTCATATCATCAAAACAAGTAAAGAGGTTTTCAATGTTATAGGTAGAATCTTCATCGCCATTCTTACTAGAAAAGTCTTCTTGGTACTCACCATCTTCATAATTGTCATCTTCTTTATTAAGAAGACATGTCTTGGGTCCTCTACCGATCTCTTCCTTGAATATCTCTTCATTGGAATCACATCACACCATATTTCATCTTTGTAATTTCCTATGGAAAAAGTTACTAGTGCTTGCTTCTTAATTTCAAAACCCTTTGAATCATCAAGCCAATTTACTTTATATGGTTTTGCATGAACTCTCGTAGGAAGATTGAGTTTAGTAACCATCTCTGTAGAAGCCACATTAGTGCATGAACCACTATCAATTATCACCTTACATGTGGTATCACTTACTTTGCAACGAGTATGGAATAAACTTTCACGTTGAGATTTGTCAGGGTTAGCTTCGGCATGGAGAATCTTCCTTACCACAAGCACTCTTTCATCATCTTCGGGATCAATCTCATCTTCTTCTTCTTCTTCCGTTTCAACAACCTTTTCCTCTTTATCTTGAGGAACAAATTCATATTTTCTTTCCTCTTCAGTCATGGCTTCATATTGCTGTATAGTAAGAGTTCTTCGACTTGGACAATCTTTAAGTTGATGTCCTCTTCCTTGGCACTTGAAGCAACGCATTTGGTCTTCATATTTCTCTTTAGAGACATAAACTTTTTCCTTTTTCCCTACCTCCTTTTCACTATTCTTCAAATTTTCAGATTTTGATGCAAAATCTTTGGAAGATTGATTATAGAACTTAGAAGTAGAACTTTGCAAATAGCTTGTATTAGTACTCTTAGAAGCACTCGGTTTCTTATCTTCATTCCAATGTCTCTCAATTTTCAAGGCTAACTTGCAAACATCATTTAATGTATTGTAGGTACTTAGCTCAACTTTTTTAGCAATGGGTCGATTAAGTCCCTTTATGAACCGAGCAATGCGCATAGTTTCTTTCTCATCCAACTCACAAATAGAAGTCAAACGATCAAACTCCGTGATATATTCATTCACGCTTTTAATATCTTGAGTCAAAGTGGCCAATTTCAAGTATTGAGTTTGCTCAAAATCATGTGGAAGGTATCTAGCACGCATCTTTCTTTTCAAATCCGTCCATGTCTTGATCTTACTCTTCCCCGATCTAGCACGTCGCGCTTTCAAAGATTCAAACCATGTTCCCGCATTCTTAGTGAGTCTTATATAAGCAATTTTGAATCGTTTCACATCATCGAACCCTTTATAATCCGAAATCTTCTCTAATTGCCTCTCCCACTCAAGAAAATCTTCAGGGCTTCCTAGACCCGTGAAGTCTTCGAGCTTAAAACCCTTATCATCAATTTTAGAAGAGTATTTAGGCTCATCATCACTGCTAGAAGAACTATCATCACTATCTCTATGTTTTTTCTTCTTTTTATGATCTTGAAGTAATTTTGCAAAGGCATCAAACCTTGCATCAGCACGATCAGTCATCTTTTCCTCTAAAATCTCAAATCTCTCTTCAAATCTTTCAATTAATCTGTTTAAAGCTTCTTCTCCCATGATTTATACACACAAAAAAAATGTGCACAAAACAAAGCAAAAAAACCAACCAGAGTATAGCAGTAGCACGGAAGAAAATTATATGATCAAAACACCTTAAAAATACTTAAGAACACACAGGAAAATCCCAGAAAAAATCGCTGCACAATTCGAGCAAAAACGAACTAAAACAGAAGCATGTATCAATTCGGACCAAAACAGACCAGTACGCACAAAACAGACCAGTTTAATAGCAAACGATGTCTAAAAATTCTGAAATTTTGCAGTCAGAAATTAGACAGAAAAATAACCAAATTCAAAAAAATAATCACCAAAAAAGCTTCTGTAATGAAGGAGAACGAGCCAAAACAAGTTGACCTTGCAAACAGATCCTCCGAGAACACAGAAGTTAGAAAACGAATTGTGACGATTCTCCCCTTTAAATCTGATACCAATTTGATGTGGATTCTAACCCCTTGTTTAGTCAAGATTTTAGAAAACCCACAATCTTGAAATAAAGATCCAATCTTGAAGGATTTCTTTAAGATTGAATAAAAACGAACCGATATTTCTCCTCACAAGATCACTCCTGAAACTTATGATTCGAATCCCCAAATTAATTAACCCACTCCTGGACGCTAATTATTTTGAGATTAAACTCTTAGCCTACTCCTAGACACTAAGTGTTTAATGTTCTAATCTTCAACCAACTCCTTGAATTGAAAACTAGCAAAACGTTTAAGCAAAAAGCTAAACAATGAATTTTTATTCAACTGAATTTTTGTGTATTTGTTATCTGTCTACAAAGCCACGAAAATCCCCTATTTATAGACTAAAAACTAACTAATTCTAAGTCTAATAGAACTAGGACAAGTCCCTAGCCTTTAGCTCCAAGTAAGCTAAATAGAATAGGAAAACTAGTTCTACTTAGATTAGGAAACTAGTAGTAAGACTAGTTTAACTTAGTCTATAATTCCTAAAACAAATCCTAATCAACTAAGGAAACTTATTAAGCTAAAATAACAGAAATTAAAAGGAATCCTAAGTGCTTAAACCAAGAAAAACCCTTTCAAGTGAAAGGTAAAAACTTGCAAGCAAAACTCTAGAAAAAAAACTAAGTAAAGAAAATCATGCTTTTCGTTCTGTCGCCGAAACTCTTTGCACGCGCCACCAAGGTGGTGCACGCGCCTGACCAATGTCAAGGTGGGTCCAAGGCGGATCTAGGGAGTCGGCGCGTTTGACTTTCATTTGATTCAAATAGCTTTGTTTGAATGTGTTTGACTTTCATTTGATTCAAATAGCTTTGTAGAATGCATTTGACTTTCATTTGATTCAATTAGCTTTGTTGAATATATTTGACTTTCATATGATGTAAAAAGCTTTGTTTGAATGTGTTTGACTTTCATTTTATTCAAATCGCTTCATTAAACGCGTTTGACTTTAATTTGATTCAAAAAGCTTTGTTTGAATGTGTTTGAGTTTCATTTGATTCAATTAGCTTTGTAGAACGCATTTGACTTTAATTTTATTCAAATAGCTTCTTTGAATGCATTTAACTTTAATTTGATTCAAAAAGTTTTGATTGAATGTGTTTGATTTTTATTTTATACAATTACCTTTGTAGAATAAATTATACTTTCATTTGATTCAATTAGCTTTGTTTGAATGTGTTTGACTTTCATTTGGTTCAATTAGCTTTGTTGAATGTATTTGACTTTCATATAATTTAAAAAGGTTTGTTTGAATGAGTTTGACTTTCATTTGATTCAATCAGCTTTTTAGAATGGATTTGACTTTCATTTGATTCAATTAGCTTTGTTGAATGCATTTGACTATCATTTGATTCAAAAAGCTTTGTTTGTTTGTGTTTGACTTTTATTTGATTTAATTAGCTTTGTAGAATGCATTTGACTTTCATTTGATTCAAATAGCTTCTTTGAATGCATTTGACTTTAATTTGATTCAAAAAGCTTTGTTTGAATGTGTTTGACTTTCATTTGAATTAATTAGCTTTGTAGAATGCATTTGACTTTCATATGATTTAAAAAGCTTTGTTTGAATTTGTTTGACTTTCGTTTGATTCAATTAGCTTTGTAGAATGCATTTGATTTTCATTTGATTCCATTAGCTTTGTTGAAAGCATTTGACTTTCATTTGATTCAAAAAGTTTTGTTTGAATGTGTTTGACTTTCATTTTATACAATTAACTTTGTAGAATTCATTATACTTTCATTTGATTCAATTAGCTTTGTTTGAATGTGTTTGACTTTCGTTTGATTCAATTAACTTTGTAGAATGCTGACTTTTATTTGATTCAATTAGATTTGTTGAAAACATTTGACTTTCATTTGATTCAAAAAGCTTTGTTTGAATGTGTTTGACTTTCATTTGATTCAAATAGCTTTGTAGAATGAATTTGACTTTCATTTGATTCAATTAGCTTTGTTGAATATATTTGACTTTCATATGATGTAAAAAGCTTTGTTTGAATGTGTTTGACTTTTATTTGATTTGAATAGCTTCATTGAATGTGTTTAACTTTAATTTGATTCAAAAAGCTTTGTTTGAATGTGTTTGAGTTTCATTTGATTCAATTAGCTTTGTAGAACGCATTTGACTTTAATTTTATTCAAATAGCTTCTTTGAATGCATTTAACTTTAATTTGATTCAAAAAGTTTTGTTTGAATGTGTTTGATTTTTATTTTATACAATTAACTTTGTAGAATAAATTATACTTTCATTTGATTCAATTAGCTTTGTTTGAATGTGTTTGACTTTCATTTGATTCAATTAGCTTTGTTGAATGTATTTGACTTTCATATAATTTAAAAAGGTTTGTTTGAATGAGTTTGACTTTCATTTGATTCAATCAGCTTTTTAAAATGCATTTGACTTTCATTTGATTCAATTAGCTTTGTTGAATGCATTTGACTATCATTTGATTCAAAAAGCTTTGTTTGTATGTGTTTGACTTTTATTTGATTCAATTAGCTTTGTAGAATGCATTTGACTTTCATTTGATTCAATTAGCTTTGTTGAAAGCGTTTCACTTTCATTTGATTCAAAAAGCTTTGTTTGAATGTGTTTGACTTTCATTTGATTCAATTAGCTTTGTTGAATGTATTTGACTTTCATATAATTAAAAAAGGTTTGTTTGAATGAGTTTGACTTTCATTTAATTCAATCAGCTTTTTAGAATGCATTTGACTTTCATTTGATTCAATTAGCTTTGTTGAAAGCATTTGAATTTCATTTGATTCAAAAAGCTTTGTTTGAATGTGTTTGACTTTCATTTGATTCAAATAGCTTCTTTGAATGCATTTGACTTTAATTTGATTCAAAAAGCTTTGTTGAATGTATTTGACTTTCATATGATTTAAAAAGCTTTGTTTGATTGTGTTTGACTTTCATTTGATTCAAATAGCTTCTTTGAATGCATTTGACTTTAATTTGATTCAAAAAGCTTTGTTTGAATGTGTTTGACTTTCATTTGATTCAAATAGCTTTGTAGAATGCATTTGACTTTCATTTGATTCAATTAGCTTTGTTGAATATATTTGACTTTCATATGATGTAAAAAGCTTTGTTTGAATGTGTTTGACTTTCATTTTATTCAAATCGCTTCATTGAACGCGTTTGACTTTAATTTGATTCAAAAAGCTTTGTTTGAATGTGTTTGAGTTTCATTTGATTCAATTAGCTTTGTAGAACGCATTTGACTTTAATTTTATTCAAATAGCTTCTTTGAATGCATTTAACTTTAATTTGATTCAAAAAGTTTTGATTGAATGTGTTTGATTTTTATTTTATACAATTACCTTTGTAGAATAAATTATACTTTCATTTGATTCAATTAGCTTTGTTTGAATGTGTTTGACTTTCATTTGGTTCAATTAGCTTTGTTGAATGTATTTGACTTTCATATAATTTAAAAAGGTTTGTTTGAATGAGTTTGACTTTCATTTGATTCAATCAGCTTTTTAGAATGCATTTGACTTTCATTTGATTCAATTAGCTTTGTTGAATGCATTTGACTATCATTTGATTCAAAAAGCTTTGTTTGTTTGTGTTTGACTTTTATTTGATTCAATTAGCTTTGTGATGTGATTCTTAGTCCGAAAACTAAGCCTCACAAAGATATGAATCTAACCTAATTCTATACAGAAAATTCACCAAGAATTAAGCAAGAAACTTAGATTAATTAATCAAGAATCCACCTAATTAATCAACCTAGATGATTGTTTTAACTAAAACAAACAAAACAGCAAATTGGAATCCACCAATCAAGAATTTAAGTAATCCAACTTAAACAAAAGCAATAAGAATTATTATTATGAATGTATGATTAAACTTGTATATTATTCCAGATTACAACCCTATATTTATAGACTCAATCAACTATCCTAATCCCACTTGAATTAGAATTCTAATCCCCTAACAAAAACCCACGGATTGCATAACTTAATCAAGTTTAGATAACTTCGATTTAGTTATTTAATCCTATTTAAACTCTAACTACTCTAAAGATAAAACTTGCCTATTTTATCCTAACTCAAGCTTGCACTCCAAGCTATTATTGACGCCTACTAGACTAAAAACAATTCTTAATGCAATTAGAAATCCTTATTGACGCCTACTAGACTAAAAACAATTCCTAATGCAATTAGAAATCCTAAGTGCTTAAAACAAGAAAAACCCTTTCAAGTGAAAGGTAAAAACTTGTAAGCAAAAACCTAAGTAAAGACTCACAAAATAAAACTAAGGAAAAGAAATCATTCTTTTCATATCGCCGCCTAAACACCACTTCACGCGCCACCACTTGTGACACGCGCCACACCACCTTGTGGCTGGGCTCAGTCCGGTGCCGGTGGACAGGAGCGTGGGACCCATCTCGGCGCGTGGCCGCCTGTATCGTCGCCGGAAGTGAACTGCGCAACTTCTTCGTTCTTGGAAATCATGGTTCTTTCTTTCCAATTTAAGCTATTGAACCTTTTCTTGATTATTTCCTTGTTTGGGCAACCTATAATGGAGTTGTTTAGACCATCTAAAAGTACATTAGATCCTTCAAAAGAATTAGCTTCTTGATTCGCATCATCCTCCTCTTCTTCAAAAGAATTTGCCCTCAAATTTACTTCATCAAAACAAGTAAAAAGGTTTTCAATAGTATATGTAGAATCTTCATCACCGCTTTCAGTAGACAAGTCTTCTTGGCACTCACCATCTTCATAATTGTCATCTTCTTTAGCAAGAAAACATGTCTTAGGCCCTTTATCGATTTCTTCCTTGAATACTTTTTCTTTTAGAAACAAACTTGAACTACGATTAACATTTGAGCACTTACTCTGTCCTTTATGAGATAAAGGATGTAGACTAAAATGTTTGTTTCCAACCTCCACGGAGTACACATTAGTCCTTCCATTAAATTTCACAAATCTATCATATTGCCAAGGACGGCCTAATAGTATATGACATGCATCCATAGGACAAACATCACATAAAACTTTATCATGAAATTTACCAATTGAAAAGGATATTAGCGCTTGCTTGTTGACCTTGACATCACTTGTGTTGTTAAGCCAATGAAGCTTGTATGGTTGTGGATGCTCGGTAATTGGCCACTCCAACTTATCAATCAAGATCGTAGACACCACATTAGTGCAACTTCCCGTGTCTATGATTACATCACACAATCTATCCTTCACCTTGCACCTTGTATGGAAAATCTTCTCTCTTTGATCGCCCTCCATAGGTGTAGGTTTCGAATGCAGTGTTCTTCTTAGGACCAAACTTTGACCTTGATGTTCGGCCTCTACTTCTTCCAAGAACTCCTCCTCTTCTTCTTCAAGGTTTTCTTGATCCTTTTCAACGTCACTACCTTGCTCACACAAAGTCTTTTCTTGCTCCCATTCTTGTGCAGTCATGACCCTTTTTGAAGGACAATCACTTGCAATGTGACCAACACTACCACACTTAAAGCGCTTCCTTCCTTCCACAAATTTCTTGTTAGTTTCGAATTTAGTTTTAGAATCTTTGTAATTCGAACTTGAACTACCCTTTTCCACATTAGCTTTCTCAAAAGGTTTTGAGAATCCTTTTATAAACGGTTTAGAGAATGAGCTTTTCTTCACTTTTAATTGTTTTTCAACTTTGATAGCCACTTTACACACATCCTCAAAAGACCAATATTGTTGTAATTCAACTTTTTCAGCAATATTATCATTCAATCCCGAAATAAATCTAGCAATCTTATGTTCAACAATCTCTTCTAAACCACATAGCATGCATAACTTCTCAAACTCAACAATATAATTCTCAACAGTCATAGAATTTTGTTTAAAAGTTTGCATCTTTAGATAGATATCTTGAATATAATCACTAGGAACGAACCTCTTTTTCATGTGCTTCTTGAGTTGCTCCCAAGTTGTGATTTTGTTACGCCCTTCTTTATGCCTCTTCCTTTTCAAACTATCATACCAAAGACTAGCATAACCAGTGAGCTTCAACTCCGCAAGTTTACACTTCTTTCTTTCATCATACTCCTTGTAATCAAAGAGTGTTTCGGCCCTTCTAATCCATTCAAAATATTTCTCTGGTTCATTCATACTCCCATTGAATTCGGGAAGGTCTAACCTAAGGTTTCTATCATCATCTTTAGGTCTATCCCTTCTCCTAGGTCTAGGTGAATCATCACTTGATGAATAATTCTTTCGTGACCTCCTAGGGTTTCTCCTTGGTTGTTCTTCCTCACTTGAACTAGAATTAGGGTTAGAATCACCCCTCTTTGAAGAAGATCCATCATGAGTATCAAGTCTCTTCAATACCTTCTCCAACCTTGCTGCCAATTCGGTGATTTGCCTATCTCTTCTAAGATTTTGCGCTTGTTCTAAGGTTAAACCCCTTGGAACTTGTGGAACCTCTTCGTCACTCATGATTCCTACACAAACCAAGTTAGTCTATGCAAAAATCTTGATTAAAAGATAAAATCTTGAGGGAATCTTGAAGCAAACAACAACCGGACTCCCAACCCGTATTCCAGTGAAACAACACCAAAAGTTTAAGGCTGTACAGAGTTCGTTACTCAACCAAATGTTACGAAATTTTAGGTGAAGATAGCTAGACGTTTTTCCAGTCTAATGCAAAAAGAATCACTCAAAAATTCAAAGCCAAACGTTACCAGTTTAAATTCTACCGAACCTGTGCTCTGATACCAAGATGATGTGATTCTTAGTCCGAAAACTAAGCCTCACAAAGATATGAATCTAACCTAATTCTATACAGAAAATTCACCAAGAATTAAGCAAGAAACTTAGATTAATTAATCAAGAATCCACCTAATTAATCAACCTAGATGATTGTTTTAACTAAAACAAACAAAACAGCAAATTGGAATCCACCAATCAAGAATTTAAGTAATCCAACTTAAACAAAAGCAATAAGAATTATTATTATGAATGTATGATTAAACTTGTATATTATTCCAGATTACAACCCTATATTTATAGACTCAATCAACTATCCTAATCCCACTTGAATTAGAATTCTAATCCCCTAACAAAAACCCACGGATTGCATAACTTAATCAAGTTTAGATAACTTCGATTTAGTTATTTAATCCTATTTAAACTCTAACTACTCTAAAGATAAAACTTGCCTATTTTATCCTAACTCAAGCTTGCACTCCAAGCTATTATTGACGCCTACTAGACTAAAAACAATTCCTAATGCAATTAGAAATCCTTATTGACGCCTACTAGACTAAAAACAATTCCTAATGCAATTAGAAATCCTAAGTGCTTAAAACAAGAAAAACCCTTTCAAGTGAAAGGTAAAAACTTGTAAGCAAAAACCTAAGTAAAGACTCACAAAATAAAACTAAGGAAAAGAAATCATTCTTTTCATATCGCCGCCTAAACACCACTTCACGCGCCACCACTTGTGACACGCGCCACACCACCTTGTGGCTGGGCTCAGTCCGGTGCCGGTGGACAGGAGCGTGGGACCCATCTCGGCGCGTGGCCGCCTGTATCGTCGCCGGAAGTGAACTGCGCAACTTCTTCGTTCTTGGAAATCATGGTTCTTTCTTTCCAATTTAAGCTATTGAACCTTTTCTTGATTATTTCCTTGTTTGGGCAACCTATAATGGAGTTGTTTAGACCATCTAAAAGTACATTAGATCCTTCAAAAGAATTAGCTTCTTGATTCGCATCACTTTGTAGAATGCATTTGACTTTCATTTGATTCAAATAGCTTCTTTGAATGCATTTGACTTTAATTTGATTCAAAAAGCTTTGTTTGAATGTGTTTGACTTTCATTTGAATTAATTAGCTTTGTAGAATGCATTTGACTTTCATATGATTTAAAAAGCTTTGTTTGAATTTGTTTGACTTTCGTTTGATTCAATTAGCTTTGTAGAATGCATTTGATTTTCATTTGATTCCATTAGCTTTGTTGAAAGCATTTGACTTTCATTTGATTCAAAAAGTTTTGTTTGAATGTGTTTGACTTTCATTTTATACAATTAACTTTGTAGAATTCATTATACTTTCATTTGATTCAATTAGCTTTGTTTGAATGTGTTTGACTTTCGTTTGATTCAATTAACTTTGTAGAATGCTGACTTTTTTTTGATTCAATTAGATTTGTTGAAAACATTTGTCTTTCATTTGATTCAAAAAGCTTTGTTTGAATGTGTTTGACTTTCATTTGATTCAAATAGCTTTGTAGAATGAATTTGACTTTCATTTGATTCAATTAGCTTTGTTGAATATATTTGACTTTCATATGATGTAAAAAGCTTTGTTTGAATGTGTTTGACTTTCATTTGATTCGAATAGCTTCATTGAATGTGTTTAACTTTAATTTGATTCAAAAAGCTTTGTTTGAATGTGTTTGAATTTCATTTGATTCAATTAGCTTTGTAGAACGCATTTGACTTTAATTTTATTCAAATAGCTTCTTTGAATGCATTTAACTTTAATTTGATTCAAAAAGTTTTGTTTGAATGTGTTTGATTTTTATTTTATACAATTACCTTTGTAGAATAAATTATACTTTCATTTGATTCAATTAGCTTTGTAGAACGCATTTGACTTTAATTTTATTCAAATAGCTTCTTTGAATGCATTTAACTTTAATTTGATTCAAAAAGTTTTGTTTGAATGTGTTTGATTTTTATTTTATACAATTACCTTTGTAGAATAAATTATACTTTCATTTGATTCAATTAGCTTTGTTTGAATGTGTTTGACTTTCATTTGATTCAATTAGCTTTGTTGAATGTATTTGACTTTCATATAATTTAAAAAGGTTTGTTTGAATGAGTTTGACTTTCATTTGATTCAATCAGCTTTTTATAATGCATTTGACTTTCATTTGATTCAAATAGCTTTGTTGAATGCATTTGACTATTATTTGATTCAAAAAGCTTTGTTTGTATGTGTTTGACTTTTATTTGATTCAATTAGCTTTGTAGAATGCATTTGACTTTCATTTGATTCAATTAGCTTTGTTAAAAGCGTTTCACTTTCATTTGATTCAAAAAGCTTTGTTTGAATGTGTTTGACTTTCATTTGATTCAATTAGCTTTGTTGAATGTATTTGACTTTCATATAATTTAAAAAGGTTTGTTTGAATGAGTTTGACTTTCATTTAATTCAATCAGCTTTTTAGAATGCATTTGACTTTCATTTGATTCAATTAGCTTTGTTGAAAGCATTTGAATTTCATTTGATTCAAAAAGCTTTGTTTGAATGTGTTTGACTTTCATTTGATTCAAATAGCTTCTTTGAATGCATTTGACTTTAATTTGATTCAAAAAGCTTTGTTGAATGTATTTGACTTTCATATGATTTAAAAAGCTTTGTTTGAATGTGTTTGACTTTCATTTGATTCAAATAGCTTCTTTGAATGCATTTGACTTTAATTTGATTCAAAAAGCTTTGTTTGAATGTGTTTGACTTTCATTTGATTCAAATAGCTTTGTAGAATGCATTTGACTTTCATTTGATTCAATTAGCTTTGTTGAATATATTTGACTTTCATATGATGTAAAAAGCTTTGTTTGAATGTGTTTGACTTTCATTTTATTCAAATCGCTTCATTGAACGCGTTTGACTTTAATTTGATTCAAAAAGCTTTGTTTGAATGTGTTTGAGTTTCATTTGATTCAATTAGCTTTGTAGAACGCATTTGACTTTAATTTTATTCAAATAGCTTCTTTGAATGCATTTAACTTTAATTTGATTCAAAAAGTTTTGATTGAATGTGTTTGATTTTTATTTTATACAATTACCTTTGTAGAATAAATTATACTTTCATTTGATTCAATTAGCTTTGTTTGAATGTGTTTGACTTTAATTTGGTTCAATTAGCTTTGTTGAATGTATTTGACTTTCATATAATTTAAAAAGGTTTGTTTGAATGAGTTTGACTTTCATTTGATTCAATCAGCTTTTTAGAATGGATTTGACTTTCATTTGATTCAATTAGCTTTGTTGAATGCATTTGACTATCATTTGATTCAAAAAGCTTTGTTTGTTTGTGTTTGACTTTTATTTGATTCAATTAGCTTTGTAGAATGCATTTGACTTTCATTTGATTCAAATAGCTTCTTTGAATGCATTTGACTTTAATTTGATTCAAAAAGCTTTGTTTGAATGTGTTTGACTTTCATTTGAATTAATTAGCTTTGTAGAATGCATTTGACTTTCATATGATTTAAAAAGCTTTGTTTGAATTTGTTTGACTTTCGTTTGATTCAATTAGCTTTGTAGAATGCATTTGATTTTCATTTGATTCCATTAGCTTTGTTGAAAGCATTTGACTTTCATTTGATTCAAAAAGTTTTGTTTGAATGTGTTTGACTTTCATTTTATACAATTAACTTTGTAGAATTCATTATACTTTCATTTGATTCAATTAGCTTTGTTTGAATGTGTTTGACTTTCGTTTGATTCAATTAACTTTGTAGAATGCTGACTTTTATTTGATTCAATTAGATTTGTTGAAAACATTTGACTTTAATTTGATTCAAAAAGCTTTGTTTGAATGTGTTTGACTTTCATTTGATTCAAATAGCTTTGTAGAATGAATTTGACTTTCATTTGATTCAATTAGCTTTGTTGAATATATTTGACTTTCATATGATGTAAAAAGCTTTGTTTGAATGTGTTTGACTTTCATTTTATTCAAATCGCTTCATTGAACGCGTTTGACTTTAATTTGATTCAAAAAGCTTTGTTTGAATGTGTTTGAGTTTCATTTGATTCAATTAGCTTTGTAGAACGCATTTGACTTTAATTTTATTCAAATAGCTTCTTTGAATGCATTTAACTTTAATTTGATTCAAAAAGTTTTGATTAAATGTGTTTGATTTTTATTTTATACAATTACCTTTGTAGAATAAATTATACTTTCATTTGATTCAATTAGCTTTGTTTGAATGTGTTTGACTTTCATTTGATTCAATTAGCTTTGTTGAATGTATTTGACTTTCATATAATTTAAAAAGGTTTGTTTGAATGAGTTTGACTTTCATTTGATTCAATCAGCTTTTTAGAATGCATTTGACTTTCATTTGATTCAATTAGCTTTGTTGAATGCATTTGACTATCATTTGATTCAAAAAGCTTTGTTTGTTTGTGTTTGACTTTTATTTGATTCAATTAGCTTTGTAGAATGCATTTTACTTTCATTTGATTCAATTAGCTTTGTTGAAAGCGTTTCACTTTCATTTGATTCAAAAAGCTTTGTTTGAATGTGTTTGACTTTCATTTGATTCAATTAGCTTTGTAGAATGCATTTGACTTTTATTTGATTCAAATAGCTTCTTTGAATGCATTTGACTTTAATTTGATTCAAAAAGCTTTGTTTGAATGTGTTTGACTTTCATTTGATTCAAATAGCTTTGTAGAATACATTTGACTTTCATTTGATTCAATTAGCTTTGTTGAATATATTTGACTTTCATATGATGTAAAAAGCTTTGTTTGAATGTGTTTGACTTTCATTTGATTCAAATAGCTTCATTGAATGCGTTTGACTTTAATTTGATTCAAAAAGCTTTGTTTGAATGTGTTTGAGTTTCATTTGATTCAATTAGCTTTGTAGAACGCATTTGACTTTAATTTTATTCAAATAGCTTCTTTGAATGCATTTAACTTTAATTTGATTCAAAAAGTTTTGTTTGAATGTGTTTGATTTTTATTTTATACAATTACCTTTGTAGAATAAATTATACTTTCATTTGATTGAATTAGCTTTGTTTGAATGTGTTTGACTTTCATTTGATTCAATTAGCTTTGTAGAATGCATTTGACTTGCATTTGATTCAATTAGCTTTGTTGAAAGCATTTGACTTTCATTTGATTCAAAAAGTTTTGTTTGAATGTGTTTGACTTTCATTTTATACAATTAACTTTGTAGAATGCATTATACTTTCATTTGATTCAATTAGCTTTGTTTGAATGTGTTTGACTTTAATTTGATTCAAAAAGCTTTGTTTGAATGTGTTTGACTTTCATTTGATTCAATTAGCTTTTTAGAATACATTTGACTTTCATTTGATTCAATTAGCTATGTTGAATGCATTTGACTATCATTTAATTCAAAAAGCTTTGTTTGAATGTGTTTGACTTTCATTTGAATTAATTAGCTTTGTTTGAATGTGTTTGACTTTCATTTGAATTAATTAGCTTTGTTTGAATGTGTTTGAATTTCATTAGATTTAATTAATTTTGTAGAATGCATTTGACTTTCATATGATTTAAAAAGCTTTGGTTGAATGTTTTTGACTTTCGTTTGATTCAATTAGCTTTGTAGAATGCATTTTACTTTCATTTGATTCAATTAGCTTTGTTGAAAGCATTTCACTTTCATTTAATTCAAAAAGTTTTGTTTTAATGTGTTTGACTTTCATTCGATTCAATTAGCTTTGTAGAATGCATTTGACTTTCATTTGATTCAATTAGCTTTGTTGAATGTATTTGACTTTCATATGATTTAAAAAGCTTTGTTTGAATGTGTTTGACTTAAATTTGATTCAATTAGCTTTGTAGAATGCATTTGACTTTTATTTGATTCAAATAGCTTCTTTGAATGCATTTGACTTTAATTTGATTCAAAAAGCTTTGTTTGAATGTGTTTGACTTTCATTTGAATTAATTAGCTTTGTTTGAATGTGTTTGACTTTCATTTGAATTAATTAGCTTTGTTTGAATGTGTTTGAATTTCATTAGATTTAATTAATTTTGTAGAATGCATTTGACTTTCATATGATTTAAAAAGCTTTGTTTGAATGTTTTTGACTTTCGTTTGATTCAATTAGCTTTGTAGAATGCATTTGACTTGCATTTGATTCAATTAGCTTTGTTGTAAGCATTTGACTATCATTTAATTCAAAAAGCTTTGTTTGAATGTGTTTGACTTTCATTTGAATTAATTAGCTTTGTTTGAATGTGTTTGACTTTCATTTGAATTAATTAGCTTTGTTTGAATGTGTTTGAATTTCATTAGATTTAATTAATTTTGTAGAATGCATTTGACTTTCATATGATTTAAAAAGCTTTGGTTGAATGTTTTTGACTTTCGTTTGATTCAATTAGCTTTGTAGAATGCATTTTACTTTCATTTGATTCAATTAGCTTTGTTGAAAGCATTTCACTTTCATTTAATTCAAAAAGTTTTGTTTTAATGTGTTTGACTTTCATTCGATTCAATTAGCTTTGTAGAATGCATTTGACTTTCATTTGATTCAATTAGCTTTGTTGAATGTATTTGACTTTCATATGATTTAAAAAGCTTTGTTTGAATGTGTTTGACTTAAATTTGATTCAATTAGCTTTGTAGAATGCATTTGACTTTTATTTGATTCAAATAGCTTCTTTGAATGCATTTGACTTTAATTTGATTCAAAAAGCTTTGTTTGAATGTGTTTGACTTTCATTTGAATTAATTAGCTTTGTTTGAATGTGTTTGACTTTCATTTGAATTAATTAGCTTTGTTTGAATGTGTTTGAATTTCATTAGATTTAATTAATTTTGTAGAATGCATTTGACTTTCATATGATTTAAAAAGCTTTGTTTGAATGTTTTTGACTTTCGTTTGATTCAATTAGCTTTGTAGAATGCATTTGACTTGCATTTGATTCAATTAGCTTTGTTGTAAGCATTTGACTTTCATTTGATTCAAAAACTTTTGTTTTAATGTGTTTGACTTTCATTTGATTCAATTAGCTTTGTAGAATGCATTTGACTTTCATTTGATTCAAATAGCTTCTTTGAATGCATTTGACTTTAATTTGAATCAAAAAGCTTTGTTTGAATGTGTTTGACTTTCATTTGAATTAATTAGCTTTGTAGAATGCATTTGACTTTCATATGATTTAAAAAGCTTTGTTTGAATTTGTTTGACTTTCGTTTGATTCAATTAGCTTTGTAGAATACATTTGACTTTCATTTGATTCAAATAGCTTCTTTGAATGCATTTGACTTTAATTTGATTCAAAAAGCTTTGTTTGAATGTGTTTGACTTTCATTTGAATTAATTAGCTTTGTAGAATGCATTTGACTTTCATATGATTTAAAAAGCTTTGTTTGAATTTGTTTGACTTTCGTTTGATTCAATTAGCTTTGTAGAATGCATTTGATTTTCATTTGATTCCATTAGCTTTGTTGAAAGCATTTGACTTTCATTTGATTCAAAAAGTTTTGTTTGAATGTGTTTGACTTTCATTTTATACAATTAACTTTGTAGAATTCATTATACTTTCATTTGATTCAATTAGCTTTGTTTGAATTTGTTTGACTTTCATTTGATTCAAAAAGCTTTGTTTGAATGTGTTTGACTTTCATTTGATTCAATTAGCTTCATTGAATGTGTTTGACTTTAATTTGATTCAAAAAGCTTTGTTTGAATGTGTTTGAGTTTCATTTGATTCAATTAGCTTTGTAGAACGCATTTGACTTTAATTTTATTCAAATAGCTTCTTTGAATGCATTTAACTTTAATTTGATTCAAAAATTTTGTTTGAATGTGTTTGATTTTTATTTTATACAATTACCTTTGTAGAATAAATTATACTTTCATTTGATTCAATTAGCTTTGTTTGAATGTGTTTGACTTTCATTTGATTCAATTAGCTTTGTTGAATGTATTTGACTTTCATATAATTTAAAAAGGTTTGTTTGAATGAGTTTGACTTTCATTTGATTCAATCAGCTTTTTAGAATGCATTTGACTTTCATTTGATTCAATTAGCTTTGTTGAAGGCATTTGACTATCATTTGATTCAAAAAGCTTTGTTTGTATGTGTTTGACTTTTATTTGATTCAATTAGCTTTGTAGAATGCATTTGACTTTCATTTGATTCAATTAGCTTTGTTGAAAGCGTTTCACTTTCATTTGATTCAAAAAGCTTTGTTTGAATGTGTTTGACTTTCATTTGATTCAATTAGCTTTTTAGAATGTATTTGACTTTCATATAATTTAAAAAGGTTTGTTTGAATGAGTTTGACTTTCATTTGATTCAATCAGCTTTTTAGAATGCATTTGACTTTCATTTGATTCAATTAGCTTTGTTGAAGGCATTTGACTATCATTTGATTCAAAAAGCTTTGTTTGTATGTGTTTGACTTTTATTTGATTCAATTAGCTTTGTAGAATGCATTTGACTTTCATTTGATTCAATTAGCTTTGTTGAAAGTGTTTCACTTTCATTTGATTCAAAAAGCTTTGTTTGAATGTGTTTGACTTTCATTTGATTCAATTAGCTTTGTAGAATGCATTTGACTTTTATTTGATTCAAATAGCTTCTTTGAATGCATTTGACTTTCATTTGACTTTAATTTGATTCAAATAGCTTTGTAGAATACATTTGACTTTCATTTGATTCAATTAGCTTTGTTGAATATATTTGACTTTCATATGATGTAAAAAGCTTTGTTTGAATGTGTTTGACTTTCATTTGATTCAAATAGCTTCATTGAATGCGTTTGACTTTAATTTGATTCAAAAAGCTTTGTTTGAATGTGTTTGAGTTTCATTTTATACAATTAACTTTGTAGAATGCATTATACTTTCATTTGATTCAATTAGCTTTGTTTGAATGTGTTTGACTTTAATTTGATTCAAAAAGCTTTGTTTGAATGTGTTTGACTTTCATTTGGTTCAATTAGCTTTTTAGAATGCATTTGACTTTCATTTGATTCAATTAGCTTTGTTGAATGCATTTGACTATCATTTAATTCAAAAAGCTTTGTTTGAATGTGTTTGACTTTTATTTGATTCAATTAGCTTTGTAGAAATGCATTTGACTTTCATTTGATTTAATTAGCTTTGTTGAAAGCATTTCACTTTCATTTGATTCAAAAAGCTTTGTTTGAATGTGTTTGACTTTCATTTTATTCAATTAGCTTTGTAGAATGCATTTGACTTTCATTTGATTCAATTAGCTTTAATGAATGTATTTGACTTTCATATGATTTAAAAAGCTTTGTTTGAATGTGTTTGACTTTCATTTGATTCAATTAGCTTTGTAGAAAACATTTGACTTTCATTTGATTCAAATAGCTTCTTTGAATGCATTTGACTTTAATTTGATTCGAAAAGCTTTGTTTGAATGTGTTTGACTTTCATTTGAATTAATTAGCTTTGTTTGAATGTGTTTGACTTTCATTTGAATTAATTAGCTTTGTTTGAATGTGTTTGACTTTCATTAGATTTAATTAATTTTTTAGAATGCATTTGACTTTCATATGATTTAAAAAGCTTTGTTTGAATGTGTTTGACTTTCGTTTGATTCAATTAGCTTTGTTGAAAGCATTTGACTTTCATTTGATTCAAAAAGTTTTGTTTTAATGTGTTTGACTTTCATTTGATTCAATTAGCTTTGTAGAATGTATTTGACTTTCTTTTGATTCAATTAGCTTTGTTAAATATATTTGACTTTCATATGATTTAAAAAGCTTTGTTTGAATGTGTTTGACTTTCATTTGATTCAATTAGCTTTGTAGAATACATTTGACTTTCATTTGATTCAAATAGCTTCTTTGAATGCATTTGACTTTAATTTGATTCAAAAAGCTTTGTTTGAATGTGTTTGAATTTTATTTGATTCAATTAGCTTTGTATAAATGCATTTGACTTTCATTTGATTTAATTAGCTTTGTTGAAAGCATTTCACTTTCATTTGATTCAAAAAGCTTTGTTTGAATGTGTTTGACTTTCATTTGATTCAATTAGCTTTGTAGAATGCATTTGACTTTCATTTGATTCAATTAGCTTTAATGAATGTATTTGACTTTTATATGATTTAAAAAGCTTTGTTTGAATGTGTTTGACTTTCATTTGATTCAATTAGCTTTGTAGAATACATTTGACTTTCATTTGATTCAAATAGCTTCTTTGAATGCATTTGACTTTAATTTGATTCAAAAAGCTTTGTTTGAATGTGTTTGACTTTCATTTGATTCAATAAGCTTTGTAGAATACATTTGACTTTCATTTGATTCAAATAGCTTCTTTGAATGCATTTGACTTTAATTTGATTCAAAAAGCTTTGTTTGAATAAGTTTGACTTTAATTTGAATTAATTAGCTTTGTATAATGCATTTGACTTTCATATGATTTAAAAAGCTTTGTTTGAATTTGTTTGACTTTCGTTTGATTCAATTAGCTTTGTAGAATGCATTTGATTTTCATTTGATTCCATTAGCTTTGTTGAAAGCATTTGACTTTCATTTGATTCAAAAAGTTTTGTTTGAATGTGTTTGACTTTTATTTTATACAATTAACTTTGTAGAATGCATTATACTTTCATTTGATTAAATTAGCTTTGTTTGAATGTGTTTGACTTTAATTTGATTCAAAAAGCTTTGTTTGAATGTGTTTGACTTTCATTTGATTCAATTAGCTTTTTAGTATGCATTTGACTTTCATTTGATTCAATTAGCTTTGTTGAATGCATTTGACTATCATTTAATTCAAAAAGCTTTGTTTGAATGTGTTTGAATTTTATTTGATTCAATTAGCTTTGTAGAAATGCATTTGACTTTCATTTGATTTAATTAGCTTTGTTGAAAGCATTTCACTTTCATTTGATTCAAAAAGCTTTGTTTGAATGTGTTTGACTTTCATTTGATTCAATTAGCTTTGTAGAATGCATTTGACTTTCATTTGATTCAATTAGCTTTAATGAATGTATTTGACTTTCATATGATTTAAAAAGCTTTGTTTGAATGTGTTTGACTTTCATTTGATTCAATTAGCTTTGTAGAATACATTTGACTTTCATTTGATTCAAATAGCTTCTTTGAATGCATTTGACTTTAATTTGATTCAAAAAGCTTTGTTTGAATGTGTTTGACTTTCATTTGATTCAATTAGCTTTCTAGAATGCATTTGACTTTCATTTGATTCAATAAGCTTTGTTGAAAGCATTTCACTTTCATTTGATTCAAAAAGCTTTGTTTGAATGTGTTTGACTTTTATTTTATTCAATTAGCTTTGTAGAATGCATTTGACTTTCATTTGATTCAGTTAGCTTTGTTGAATGTATTTGACTTTCATATCATTTAAAAAGCTTTGTTTGAATGTGTTTGACTTTCATTTGATTCAATTAGCTTTGTAGAATGCATTTGACTTTTATTTGATTCAAATAGCTTCTTTGAATGCATTTGACTTTCATTTGAATTAATTAGCTTTGTTTGAATGTGTTTGACTTTCATATGATTTAAAAAGCTTTGTTTGAATTTGTTTGACTTTCGTTTGATTCAATTAGCTTTGTAGAATGCATTTGATTTTCATTTGATTCCATTAGCTTTGTTGAAAGCATTTGACTTTCATTTGATTCAAAAAGTTTTGTTTGAATGTGTTTGACTTTCATTTTTTACAATTACCTTTGTAGAATGCATTATACTTTCATTTGATTCAATTAGCTTTGTTTGAATGTGTTTGACTTTAATTTGATTCAAAAAGCTTTGTTTGAATGTGTTTGACTTTCATTTGAATCAATTAGCTTTGTTGAAAGCATTTGACTTTCATTTGATTCAAAAAGCTTTGTTTGAATGTTTTTTACTTTCAATTGATTCAATTACCTTTTTAGAATGCATTTGACTTTCATTTGATTCATTTAGCTTTGTTGAAAGCATTTGACATTCATTTGATTCAAAAAGCTTTGTGTGATGCGTTTGACTTTCATTTGATTCAATTAGCTTTGTTGAAAGCATTGGACTTTCATTTGATTCAATTAGCTTTGTAGAATGCATTTGATTTTCATTTGATTCCATTAGCTTTGTTGAAAGCATTTGACTTTCATTTGATTCAAAAATTTTTGTTTGAATGTGTTTGACTTTCATTTTATACAATTACCTTTGTAGAATGCATTATACTTTCATTTGATTCAATTAGCTTTGTTTGAATGTGTTTGACTTTAATTTGATTCAAAAAGCTTTGTTTGAATGTGTTTGACTTTCATTTGAATCAATTAGCTTTGTTGAAAGCATTTGACTTTCATTTGATTCAAAAAGCTTTGTTTGAATGTGTTTGACTTTCATTTGATTCAATAAGCCTTTTAAAATGTATTTGACTTTCATTTGATTCAATTAGCTTTGTTGAAAGCATTTCACTTTCATTTGATTCTTAAAGCTTTGTTTGAATGTGTTTGACTTTCATTTGATTCAATAAGCTTTGTAGAATACATTTGACTTTCATTTGATTCTAATAGCTTCTTTGAATGCATTTGACTTTAATTTGATTCAAAAAGCTTTGTTTGAATGTGTTTGACTTTCATTTGAATTAATTAGCTTTGTAGAATGCTTTTGACTTTCATATGATTTAAAAAGCTTTGTTTGAATTTGTTTGACTTTCGTTTGATTCAATTAGCTTTGTAGAATGCATTTGATTTTCATTTGATTCCATTAGCTTTGTTGAAAGCATTTGACTTTCATTTGATTCAAAAAGTTTTGTTTGAATGTGTTTGACTTTCATTTTATACAATTACCTTTGTAGAATGCATTATACTTTCATTTGATTCAATTAGCTTTGTTTGAATGTGTTTGACTTTAATTTGATTCAAAAAGCTTTGTTTGAATGTGTTTGACTTTCATTTGAATCAATTAGCTTTGTTGAAAGCATTTGACTTTCATTTGATTCAAAAAGCTTTGTTTGAATGTTTTTGACTTTCATTTGATTCAATTACCTTTTTAGAATGCTTTGACTTTCATTTGATTCATTTAGCTTTGTTGAAAGCATTTGACATTCATTTGATTCAAAAAGCTTTGTGTGTTGCGTTTGACTTTCATTTGATTCAATTAGCTTTGTTGAAAGCATTGGACTTTCATTTGATTCAATTAGCTTTGTAGAATGCATTTGATTTTCATTTGATTCCATTAGCTTTGTTGAAAGCATTTGACTTTCATTTGATTCAAAAATTTTGTTTGAATGTGTTTCACTTTCATTTTATACAATTACCTTTGTAGAATGCATTATACTTTCATTTGATTCAATTAGCTTTGTTTGAATGTGTTTGACTTTAATTTGATTCAAAAAGCTTTGTTTGAATGTGTTTGACTTTCATTTGATTCAAAAAGCTTTGTTTGAATGTGTTTGACTTTCATTTTATACAATTACCTTTGTAGATGCATTATACTTTCATTTGATTCAATTAGCTT